>VZTR01032786.1:432424-471681 GCA_013400775.1 Chaetops frenatus
CCCCATTACCCTTCTCCATGAAATTGCCTATGAGAAGCCTATGGACTTTTAAAAATGCATGTAATTGGGATAACAGTCTGGATTTCAAATGCTCAGACAGCAAAGCAACCTTCCTGTCTGCCCTGCCACATAGAGACCATGCAGATGACAATGCCAAAATGATGCTGCAAATGTATTCCCTTGTTTCCTTACCTGCCCTCTGGACTGCACAGCCAGTGGAGACCTGTCTCTCACCTGTCTGGGACTGGAACCCCTCCAGTTCTGCCCAGCTCTAGGACACAGAGTGGGTGTGGGGCTCACTGTGAGAAGGGCTGGCTGTTCACTCGACCTACAGTCTGCTGTACAGTGCTCCACTCCAAAATTTTTGCCATCAGACAACAGTGACATCCTTCAGTAGCTTGTGCATCAGAGAATGAATTTTGCCTTTAACACACCAGAGATGAGCTGCTGCAGGCAGTGACCTACCCTCTTAAATCAATGAAGATGACTTGCAGAAAAAAATTCCAGTGGTGATGAGTTTAGAAAATAAAAAGCACATTGTTGGGGTCGTCTTTGAGCCTGTACTATTGAGGGGAAACAGATGATCTTTCAGATCAGACTAGCAGTGACTTAAAGATACTGTAATGTTTCAATCCTGAATTCCAGACAGCTCTGAGAGAGGAAACTGCCATTTCCTATCCCATAATAATGCATAATTACTTTAAAAATACTTCAAATGCATCCCGAGGCACAGAAAAATATCCTACATCTTGAATACAGATTATGCACAGAGTACACAGGATGAAACAGGAAAAGTGTTCTTTGAAAAGCATGCTTCATATACATTTGTTTTGCTGAAAAAAAATTTTTGGCTCTTCTAAATTAATTTTAATTGTGTAGTCAATTCATGCTGAAGTGGAAGTCTCTAGTGAGGTAGAGAAAAATACATTATATTTTCTTTACAGGCAAGTGGCTTTTTAAGCACCACACAAAGAAAGAAAATTACATCTGCATCATAGATTTTGTATTTCATGGCAAAAAATTGCATTTTAAATCTCACGATTTAAAGCAAAGGAACAAATAGTATGCATGAAAGCAGACCAGTCACTATCATTTCAGGGAAATTATCCCTTTGTGGTTTCAGAAGGAGCCAGGCACTTTATGGGGTGGTGTGTCAGGGAGAGGAATTAAAATTCTCAGGAGTTAATTGCTTGGGATTAACTTTTAAATTCCCTGAAAAATATATCCAGGAAAAATGTTTGTCTGTTTTTATTTCTGGCAAAGCTGTTTCTTTTCCTGTGAGCACCTCTCACTGAAGGTGAGATCCAGGTGTAATTCCCAGAGGATTGAAATGAAGCCAGCAGCAAGCAAACTGCTTCCACAGATGCCCATCCCCAGCCCTGATAAACAGTGACTGGGCATTGAGAGGACACACTTGAAGTCCTCCTGGCTTTTATCCCATCTGATTAGATTGATCATGGGATTAAGGGAACATGCTAGGAAAGGCTGCAGCACTCTGGGGTTGTGACAGGCTTTCTCTGGACATCTGCGTGCGTAGCAAGGGTGCTGTTTCTCAGCAGCCACTGAGAAGGAAAGGGGAGCAATCCACTCTGGGACTGCATCCCTGGGTGTGATTCCAGCACAGACCTTGCTCTGCTGCCCAGGGATCCTTTGTATCCCAGCGTGGGTTAAGTTAGCAGTGCAAGCTGTGCCAACAGGCCCAAACCTTGGCGGGAGGACGCTGCTCCACTGGGTCTCCCAGTGCTGCTGGAGAAAGCTCTGGCCTTGAGCTTGCTGCTCTGCTGCTGTCCTGCTGCACACTGCTTGCACTGATGGGTGAATTGCTTTGGAGATTAGACATTATTAGACATCAGTGTGCCCAAAGTGAGCCTTTCAGTTCCCCACGGGAGTGATTGTCCCTGTGCTCTCTCTGGCAGTGTTTAGTGGGAGAGGGGAAGGGCAGGAGGGCAGAGCTGGAGGCTCAGCTCTCCCCAGCCACTGCCGCTGTTCACTCACCATCTTGTGCAAATCCAAGGGGGCTGGCAACATCAAATAAAGTATTAGAAATTACATTAACAGTGCTCCAGGTAGCAGTTTGTGAAATATCCGGTGACTGATGCATATGAATGACTAAACCCATTAGCTTTTCCTGCTAATACTTCCACTAATGATTTCCAATTGGCTTCTCTAACAAGGGAACCCACACAAGGGAAGCGAAAACAAAACCATTCGGTCCGTGCCACGTAGAGCTGCAGAAAATGGTACCGTTTTAATAAGTGCATCTTCTTTTCTCGCCTTCCTTTCCCTGAAAGCATACAGGAAAGCTCACAAAAGACCCCACCTAATAATTGGCTTTATGTCAGTGTTCTGTACTGAGGCACTGGAGAGGCAAAACCCCCCCTTGAGAGCCCCGGGGCGAGCTGCAGGATTGCAGCCCGCGCCCCCGGCCCCTGGGCTACCGCAGCAGCTGCCACCTTCTGTGTCCCCGGGCCTGCCTCCCCCGCTCATTGCTCTGCCTTAACACCAAGGGCCTTTGCCCCCAGAGGCAGCCTCGGAACGCCTGCCAAGAGCCCTCCCTTGCTGCCGCACTGGGGGTTTTTGTGGGACGCCTTTCCTGCTCTGCTGCAGGTTTGGTTTTGCAGCCCCCACGGCCTGGTGTCGGCTCGCTGCGTGCTGTGTGTGTGGTCGGGCAGCTCGGCCCTGGCATCTTTTTTTTCTTTTCTTTTCTTTTCTTTTTTTTTTTTTTTTCCCTTGGTGTGTTCCTTATGTGCGTGTGTGACTCTGCCGGCTTCAGGCAGGTGGTTTGTTCTCAGGTAGGTCTGTGTGGGACAGCTAACGCGCAGATTTCGGTCTGTCTGACAGGCCTTCCCCAAAGCACCTGCCCACCTCCAGGTGAACCCCTGCAGTCCGCTCTGCCATGGCAGCTTCTCAGTCCCTGGTTTCAGAAATATCTGTGGATATAGTTCCATCCAAAAAGCTGGATTTTTTTTTTCCCAAAGACTGTGTTCTATTTCTGCTTAGCAGCATCACTAACCAGGCCTTCTATTTATGCCTTTCTCATATTTCTGTACAATGAGGACGCACCAAATTCCTTTCTTGAGAACACAGAACGCTCCACTAGGATTTAATCTGCCCAGTGCAAGGGCCTGCTTTCTGAGATTGCTGGCATCACCTTATTTTTGAGTGGCTGCAGTGTTCTCTTGAAAGTTGCAGTTTTCCCCAGGAGAAACCTGGGTTGTGCTGGGGTCTGTGCTGCCACTGCCACCTCAGACCTTGGTGCTGTCCTGTCAGGTCACCCAGCTGCTCTTTGCCTGTGTCTCTCTTCCCAGCTTGCTGCTTGCATCAGCTTTGTGAGGGGCCCCTGGGGACCCTCTGCTCTCATCAAAAATGCAAAAATGGGATGATTAACTACATATTTCTGCTGTTCCTAAAGGTGCTGTGCAGTGCTCAGGTCAGCAGCCTTACTGGGACAAAGGAGGCTGAGCATCACCCTTACTCAGGTGTTCTGCTGCTGGTACTGCTCTTACTTCAGGGAGGATGGTGCTGGACAACTACAAAATTATTATTTACATGTCTGTGAAATGGGTTTATCTATCAGAGTTCATCACTGGAGTGAGCTGAGGGAGGTTGTTTTAAAGTTGCAGCCCCTGCACCCTGGAATGAGCCACCCAGTGCTCGGATTACCCTATTTATGGTTATGCCTCAGAGCCCTAATTAAAAAAAAAACCAACAAAACTCAATAAACCTCAAGTAGACATATCCAGTTAATCTGATAAAATGTCGAAATACTTCTGTGTACAAGATAATCATCTGCAGACTTCCTATGAGTGCTCTGTGGGAATAATGGCAGCCTTGTTCAGGGAAAATACCTGGCTAAAACAGCACCTTTTGAGGCAGGTAATCATTGGGAAGATACTCTGATAAAACCACCTGTATTAGAAATCAGCTGTAGCTTTTGCTACAGTACTCCTCACAAGTACACAGTTGCATCCCAATATCATGAAAATTAAATGAACATCTACCTGCTGTATCTAAAAATGGGTGTAGCCCCTTGTTCCCAGTGCAGTTATCTCCCCTCTCCTCTCACCAGCGAGGCTGTGAACTGATCTAATCAGAAACTGTGTCTTGAGAGGCAGCTCCAGGCAGGGCAGAAAACCATGGCTGGTGGCTGGACCAAGTCTTCTTGCACTTGCCAAGTGCCTCTGTGCTTGTGGTTTTCGTTTCTTCTACAAATACCAAACACAAATACCAAGCTGAAATTTTCCTTGTTGGAAGTCAGCTTTGTCGTGGGTTTATTTACTCTTTACTTCAGAAACAGTTTATTAATTCTGAACAGGAAAAAACAGAGTATTTTTTCTTATTAAACAATTCTGGGAATCCTCTTAGTGTTATTATATTGGGGTATTTTTTGTAGGTTTTTTTTTCCCCTTAATGTTCTCATTTTGATGAATAACATTTATATTTGAGAAGGGAGTTATCCCTGTGCAAGAGTTCCTGACATGATAAACTTTTGTCTTGTGCCATGACACAATAAATGGTATTACTTATTTTCCATTCAGATTCCCTTTTCCTGTTTCATCCTCTTCTGGACAAAGAGACAGCAGGCAACAGGACATGTAAGGATCATAAATTGGAAATAACTCCTTGCTGTAAGGCACAACTTCAAACATGACTTTCTCCATTTCAGCCTCAGAGTAGCTCTTCAGCCCCCTTCTTCCCTATGCAGATTGTTAATAGTGCAACAATAACAAGGATTAAAACAAAATAAAATATAGAAAAGCAGAGTTTCAATGCAATGAGTATTTTGCTTCAGGAGCTCCCTGTAAACCAGAGGCTGCATTGCAGGCATTTTGTAATTGCCTGTTTTGGATTTTCCTACACCTCTGTCTCCCATCAGAGCTGGGGTACAATTGATCAGAACCAGGAGGATGGCTGTATTAACTTCATTTTGAAGCTCATTTTGAGCTGAAATTGGAAACTCGAGACAATCTTTGCTCCTGAGAAACTAAGAGTTGCTTTATAAAGCCGTGAATTCAATTTAAATACTGGTCTTTTCTTTCTTAAATTGTCATTTTTTCCCCCCCCAGTGCCTCCTCATTTTTATGAACAAAAGCTTGTGAGGTGATCACTTTTAGTACATTCTAATGGTTCTTGCGGGGAGATGTTTCACTGTCAAATGTACCACTCAGAGGCATGAAGAATACTCCAGTGAAGAAGCTTATTTGCAAATTAAAAACAATACTTTCCCTAGGGGCTTGGGGAACAATGTTTCAGTTCTTCACCCAGGAAAGCAGCATCTAACTGGTATTTTAGAGGTACTTATTAACAATAAATTAGAAGCCTAAACCCTGTGTGATGAGCTCAGCTGAGCTGGTTGGAGCATGGTGCTGGCAGCACCAAGGTTTTGGGTTTGATCTCTGGCCATTCACTTAAGAGCTGGACTGGATGATCCTGATGGGTCTCTTCCAGCTCAGAATGTTTTGTGATTTAAACGATTCTCACCTTTGTGTCACTAAAGATGAAATGCCTCAGACTAGAGGCAGCAAATGAGGGCAATTTTATAAAAATTTCATGTGCGCAGGAAACTTCAGATAGTCTGCCTCAGGTGCAGTTTATTCCTTTTCTTTGCAGAAAGAGTTTTCAGCTTATGCTTGGGAGGAAAAAAAGAAAAGTTTTACATCTTTCTCATGTAGTTTTGTATTCTTGTTGTTTCCTTTTCATTACCACCTAATTACTCCCTGTACATGTGTGTTTCCTCTTCACTCCCCCATCATCTCTGCTGCATCCTTTCTGGGTTTCCCCTTCCATTTGTTTTCAGCTTCAGCCCCACTTCTGGGCCTACTGATCCCTATGTCCTTGTCCTAATTTCTTTTCCAGACTGAACTCATTTCCTTTCTTGGCCATATTTCTCCTGACCCAGTCCAAGCTTCCTTTACACCTGCCCAGAGCTGTTTTCCTGCCAGACCCCAGATAGAGGAGTTGTGCTATGAAAGTCCCTTAAAAAGGCCAGACACTGGAAGACAGAGAAAATGGTTTTGTTGTTTGCTGTGTTGCTCTGAATTCGTACAGCCTCTGGTGATCCAGGTGTGGGTGCCAGTGAGGATTGCATCAGATTTTGGGTAGCATGTACCCTGAAAGCATTCCTGAGCATAAAAGGACAGATGCACAATTTCAATAAATTTGTGTAGCTCAGTTGTGATAATCAAATTATATCTTACACCAGATGTGGATTTTGATCCCTGGAGGCGGAGGAGGATACCAGAGATTATGAAATAAAGCACATTGTGTTTGCTGGTTTGTTTGTTTTCAGTGCAGTAAACTTCCAGAGCTTTGTTTTGCATTATGATGACATTGCTGGCACGTCTGTGCTTTGTCCCGTGGAAAAAATCCATCCTGGCCTGTTCTGCTCTGAGCACGAACTTCTCCATTTACACTGCCCTTTCTGGTTTCCTGTCTTGCACTTGGAACTTTGGTTTCTTTGCTCACTTTAATTTAAAAGTCCCCTAAAGGCTGGTCAAGCACAGAGCATTAACCCTGTTAAGGTTCTGGTTTGACCAGAACTTGTTAAGTTTCATTCCTTGCAAGCTGCCCTTGCTTTAAGATTAGTTGGTGCAGTGTTTCCTACATTACCCCCATGAAAAAAAGCATCATAGGGAGCAACTTGGAAGTTCATGGCATTCAGATTGGAGAAGGAACCTGCAGGCAAAGATCACCTTTTGTTTTAAACCTGGCTGAACCAAAAGGAAAGAGATGCAGAGAGTGGCCCTCTGCACTGCCACTTGTGTGTGTGTGTCACCTAAGGAGGGCCACAGAGTGCAGCTATCATGTCTCAGGCTGTGATCTTGCCACACCTTACAGGAGTGAGGCTTTCAGGGCTGGTCTGCCTTTGGGGAACTTCCAAAGAAAAGTTAAGTGCTAAAATGAGTGACTTGGGTGATTGAAGAGGTGGAATTCTGTTTCTGTACTAATCTCCAGGCAATGCCCCAGCATGGTGCTAAGGAGAATTATGTTTTATAGGTGTTATGTTCCTGAGGAGAGGCAAAACGGGGATCTGTTGGCTCATGTCTTTACTTTCTGTCATTCTAGGATACACTCTGTGGAAGCTTTGTTCCTTAAAAGGAGAGGAGAACAATAATATTGAGGACAGTTAAATTTCTGCAGTAATTTGTTTAAAAGTTGAAAGGTCTTTGAAATGCATCAGTGCAGCATTATATTTTTATCACAGGTCAGGCATAGTAAATGTGGGCTATGGCCATTCTTTCTTAGTGATCCTTAATGAAACAGGGAACAACATCCAGAAGAATAATTTGCAGAATGCAGCTTGGTATATAACCAAGTGTTCTTGCTAGGCCCTTATATGCAAGCTGAAACTTCAAACCCTAGTTCTTCTGTCATGTTTTCAAGTTATTTTTTTATGTATATTCAAACCACGCTCCTGTGCTCAGATAAGTGGTACTTTGTGCAAGTTCTCATTTTGGCTTGATGCACTTAATTGGCCATTCAAGATGCATCTGATGGGTCTTTCTGGGAATGCATCCTAGTACATTGTCCTGTATCTGTCCCTGTATGCAGGGAAAGAAAAAAAAAAAAAAAAAGAAAGAAAAAAACAAAAACAAAAACAAACAAACAAACAAAAAAAAAGAAAGCTGAGGAAAAGTCACTGGCATAAGGAGTCTGATAACTTGTGTTGGTGGTATCTGTAAGATATAGATGTGGGGAACAGCAAGAGATCCTAGTTGGTTGTGGTGGAGGAAACTTGGCAGCAAGAGAAATACAGGTAGTTACAGGCCAAATATTGTTTTCCCCATCTGAAAGAACAGCTGTACTACTGAAAAACACGAAATGTCAAAGCCAGGTAAACACTGATTTCACACTTATTTCCTGCTGATACATGAAGCCCAAACAGGGTCATGTTTGCAGTGTCCTCCTTTAGCAGATGCACTCTGAATTTGCTAGAACATCTCCTGATGGACTGCACCTTGTCCAGTGCATTGCCTGTGCTCCATCAGCACCTCTCTGTGATGAAGATCAGCTGCACCACATCCCAAATGGCTACAGAACATCTCACAAAACTCATCTCTCCTCCTGGCACTTGAGGGTCAGGGGGTGTTTCTGGAGCTGTTTTCTCTCCCTCTAAATACAAATGGCCATTTCAGTTCCAGCCCTTGGAAGTCATAGTTTCCTCTGGGGTGCAAGTCCAGAACGCTCTAGTGATGAAAACCTTAAGGTATAAAACCACTGTGGAGCAGGGGATTTGTTTGCTTCATGTTGCAGAGACTTCACCCAGCATCAGGGTTTTGCTGGCTGATGGGCTGCAGGCACAGACCAAGGCAGGCCAGCATGAGGAGAACTTACAGAGGCAGCTGCAAAGCTTAAAAAAATGAAAAAAAGAAAGAACCAGGGCTTTAGCAAAGCCTAATTCATCATCAGAAAAGCAATCACAACAGTTATATATAAATGCAGTCTGTGCAAAATGGATCCATGGCAATTAAGCTTGTTTCTTTTTTTTTTTTTTTTNGGAGAAGAGGTTTTAAATTGTGGTGTTTAAAAAAGCCCACCCTCCTTCTGCTTTTAACACATTTTCTTTCTGAATGTTTTACTGCTTCTTCCAAAATGAATTTGCCTCCATATGTCATAGCCATTCCCAAGGAGACATGTCTGATAGTATTAAAACCTGTACATAAAACACTTGGGCTGTGATACATATTCTGAATATTGTGGAGCTTAATGCCCTCAGTCACAATACAAAACTCTGATGTGTTGAGATGTAAATATGCAAGATGGAAATACAAGGTAAAAGATTCAGGCTGTCAGACTGCTCTGGTGGAAGCTGGACAGGCCACTTTTAGATGCCAAAAGAGACATAGAATGTGTTGTACTTAATAACTAGAAATGCTATGGCTTCTTTTTGCCTTGCTGCTTCAGTCTCTTAGTTCACAATAGGTTTTACAGAATCAACATGCTGAGTTCCAACCATATCAAATAGCAACATTAATGGTTATTGTAAACCAAAAAGTGATATAAAAGGCTCTATTGCTTCCAAGAGAGCACAATAGCTCTACTTATAATAGGAAAAACATTTTAAAAAAGGATGAGAATCCTACTTATAAACCCATGGCTAAATATAAGAAAGTTCTTGTTTGCTGTTGAGGCAATTCCAGATATTCCCATGCCAACCTACATTATCCTGTTTCTTAGGCTGTAGGAAATTCCACTTACATCATTGACTTCCTGCCACAGTGGAAAATAGGTTTTGGTAATGGTTCAGAGTCAGAACTATCCCTCACCTGCCTTGTGCTTCAGTTCTCAGCCATGCCAGTTTAATTACCCAGAAATTATAAGTGCAGTCTTTCTCCTGCTTTCATTGCCCAGCATTTCCCTCCAATTAAACAAAATCAAGTTTTTGCAAGCCAGAGCAAAAGTGGGATTTAAAGCAGCTAATACTGCTCAGAGCAAAAAAAATCTCCTTTAGTCGAAAAGCTGTAGGGGTCAAAGGGAACTCCTAAAGTGTAGGGGAAAATGTTGGTTTCTGGCACTGGGAAGGGTTGTGATGCCCATTTACAGAGCCTTAAGGGCCAGTTACAATGGCCTGAGCAGGGGCAGAATTGTTTCTCATGACTTAATCCAAAACGCAGCCATGAGCTGTTAGATCAGGATTGCTGCTGGGTGTCAGAGCTGCCTGATAGGACCTGCTGCCCTTTCTGCCTGCTGACACTTTCCAGAGGTATCAAGTAGCTGGTACACCAGTCTCAGCGGGTGAAGGATGTGGCAGTGACCTTCAGTGAACCAGCTGGGAGGGATGTTTTACTTTTTTTTGGAGGACACCTGTGGCTGATGCACTTGTGTGACTGAAGGAGAATGGATTAACATAGTTTGGTTTATGTCTCGTTCTTCATCCCCTCAGTCTCACTGTGCACAAGGTGTATTTGTGGATTGTGTCTGCTAAGCAGAAGGGACAGGTGAGAGAGCAAATAAAAACCAATATTCACAGAGAAAAAGAGACAATCCTGCTACTGGCAGCAGTTTGTCCTTTTTGCTGTAGTTCATACGTTTTTAGTATTATCAAGGGTTTCTTAAGGCACCTCAACAGCAAGGGCAGCTGATTTTCTTACCCCTTCAGCTGCTGAGAAGGGATACAGAGTCCAAAAATGGCAAACATTGTATTTCCTTGAGAGTAAGTGCTTTATTGGTTTACAGTCACACGCCAAACAATGTATTTCAGAAAGGTGATCCTTTCCTTAGCCGTGGAATAAATATTTATGGGTATTCATGGTGAGCATTTTGCAACTCCTTCTGCATTCCCAAGCAAAGGCACTTCCACATGAGCAGGAGGTGCTCATCCATTCCCACCCCCCTTTTTTGCGTTTGCTTCACATCTGACGTGCTTGGCAGAAGCTCCTTCCAAGGGCAGAGATTTCCAGCCCAGGAAATATTCTTGTTTACTCAGATTATTATGCTGAGAAAAATGCCCTACTGTGATATCAAATGAGAAGAAAACAAAGCAGGAGATGTGATTAATGAGCTGCCTGTTGACGTGGGCATGAGTGGGTAGATTAGGCACAAGGGCAAAATGAACCAGCTAAATCTCGGTGCAGAGAGGGTTTCTCAGAGTGATATGGTATTTGCATGTGCTTCATTCTCTAGTTGTTATCCTAATTCAGGATCTTGGATGCAGCTTATTGATAGTGAAACTGGGAGGCTTTGCCATTTATCAGCCTACACGGGTAGTAATTAGCCATTAGAATGCAGTCCTGTTTTTTGTAATTAACTTTGTGTCAAAATTTCTTTGTTCATTATCTGTGGACAACACTCACGAAAAAATTAACATCCGTTTTACTAGGTACTGCTCAATGACCTCATTTTCTTCAAGCTGTTCCCTTCTGGTATTACCCCAAATTCCCTTACTGCTTGCTATCTGCTTCCCCTGAACATGCTTTGGAGGGATTGGATGAGGATGGCATGAGTTCGAGGGCATTTTTTATATTATTTATTTATGGCATGTGTATGAACACGCTGGAGTACTTGACAAATCCCATGCAGCGTAAGTAGATAAGACATAACTTTAGTATTTGTGTTTACAGTCATATCCAGAGGCTTAGTGGGGTCTGTTATGAAGGATTATCAGGGACAAATATTCACGGCAGACACCTCCTTCCAGTGAACCCCTTTTATCACCCTCATGAATCACGTAGTTATTCCACCATTACAGGAACTTAAAAACCAGCAGAACCTACCTGTCCCCCAAACCTTATTCTTTCCAATTCCCTCTCACCAGCTGGAAATAGGTAGATTGCCAGCTTAGATATCTAGGTGGTAGAAAAATATCCACCTCTGCAAATGCAGGCGGGGTCATACTGTCACACCAGCAGACAAGCCAGTCCTCTGAACGACCACTTTGCTGCTAGAAATTTCACCTGAAAAGGAACTTAGTGTATTTCTGCTTCGTTCATCACTGAGGGACAGTCCAATTGACCTGGAGGACATTCTTCTTCTGCCAAATCCAAAGTGAGTTTCCAAACAGAAACCTCCACACGGAATTGTGCGTCAGCCTTTCTCGTCCCAGGGCTCCCTGAGCTGCCTCCGTGCACAGAGCCAGGCTCTGGCAGCAAGGAGCAGGGATTCACACGTTTCTAAACCTTCCCCTGTTTGTCCTGGATCACGTGCCACTTTTAGAGAGTGCTTGGAGAAGAAACATCCCTAGGGATAACATGTATTTTTAAGAGCCTCACCCTCAAGGTATCCTTCAAGATTTCCCACTCTTAAGCCACCTACAAAGGAAGAGCTCCGGGGTCCCTCCAACACCTTGCCCTGGCTCCTGCTCTTTCTGTCCCCACCCTCTCAAGTCACTTGCTCAGGCCAGAGCTGGTGTTTAAATCCTCATATAAGAAGGCCCTCCTATAACAGGGAAACTCAGAGCTGCTGTTGTGCAACTCCCCTGCAAACCACGGCTTAGCCGAGCGTTGTCCCAGATTTTCAGCTCTTTCCTTACAGCTTCCTAATTTCCCTTTTAACACTAAAGCAATTCGAAGAGGCAGGATATAGGGAATTCTTTTCTTTCAGGCAAACATACCACCCCTTTATGAAATCAAAGCAGATCTCGAACAGATCTCACCCGCCTCCATTTAAACAGCAGGTACAGCATTGCTGCGGTCCGTAATTGTAAGGGAGCTTGGATAGTATAACACAAATTGGCTCCCAGGAGTCACACAGACTAAACATAATAGTCCATCAGCTCTAATTTTCTTTAAAAGTGGTTGGTAGGAGCTGCATTAGAGGAGGAAGTTAGGAATCTTGCATTACACAGGTTGCCTGCTTGAACTGCTCTCCCAAAGGACCATTTTTTTCCTAGGTGTGCACTCTTAAATGCAACAGCTCCCTTCTGTACCTATTTTCTTAGGTAGGGGGATTTTTTATTTTTTTTAAAGTTTTGATTTTTATTTTGATTTTTAAAAATGCTATTTTAAAAGTCATGCTAAACTTCTCAAAATGTCTGAGGGCAAGTCCCACCATTCACTAAGTGAACGTGTGTTTTTGTCTTAAAACATGGAAACAGAAAATTCCTATCCACTGAATGGTGCTTGCCTTATGTGAAAGTGAGTAGGTTTAGATTAGATATTAGGGGAAAATTCTTAACTGTGAGGGTGGTGAGGCTCTGGCACAGATTGCCCAGAGAAGCTGTGGCTGCCTCATCCTTGGAAATTTTGGATGGAGCTCTGAGAATCCCGGTCTAGTGAAGGTGTCCCTTCCCAGGGCAGAGGGGTTGGAAGTAAATTATCTTCAAGGTTCCTTCCAACCCAAACCATTCTATGATTATTTCTGTGTTTATAAGAATGGCAAGCCTAGCTCACCTCCTTTATTTCCTCCTTTATTCTGCTTGGTTGCATATTTACTTTCAGTGATCTCCTCCATAAGGTAAGGGGCCCATCTCAGTCGCTCAGAGCAGTCATCCCTGGCCCTGTGTGCTCACAAAAGGGCTTTTTGTGGGTTGACCTGAAGGCACTCATCCTGCTGCATCCCATCTCCTTGTGCCCCAAACATACAGCAGTCATTCTGAAATGAGAGTATCACATTTGCTTGCTTCAAAGCAGCAGCCTCTTGGCTTTCTCCTTCCTAGCCCCGTTCTCCCAGCCAGCCTGACTTCTGAAAAGAGGAGAATCACTTCACTTTAATTGTGATTTTTGAGGTGAGTAGAATATAGGGCACTTTGTGGCAAAGCACAGAAGACCATAAAGCTTTAGAAAAAGGTTTCCTATTTATTGCAGAACACCTTGTTTTCCTGTGAGGCTAAAAGACACAAAGGTCCTCTTTCCCTCTAATCAGGTTACAGCATCACAATATGGCTCGTTTTATAGGGGCCATTAGATCTTTTCTTTGGGGGGAGAGAGACTTCTTCCCATGGCTTTGATGAATTAACTCTTTTGTCTGCAGCAGAAGGTGCTTCCCTCAAGCAAGCTTTTTCAGGCTCCACAAAGCAATCTCAACTGCCTGGAAGTTGCATGTTTATTTTACTCCCTTTGTTTGCAGAAATACTTACTTTCTGAAGAAAACACCACACAAACTTCACCATACCTCGAGTGGCTTTCTTTACCTGCTGGCTTTGTTTTTTATATGTTGTTAGGTCTCTGGAGAAACCTGGAAAAACTATCACAACACCCTAACAAAGAAAAACTTTTCAGGAAGGCTGTTAGTGAGCACTTTGGTGCTCGTTACCCAACCTTAATTCTAGAAAACAAAGGCAGTGAGTTGGAATTCTTATCTGCTTTCTATTCCTTTTAAACGAAGGAATCTTTTTTCAAGTTAAATATTTGTCTCCATTCAGTTGAGTAGTGTATGTTTGGATTAGTATCATGTGGGTTTTTTCTGATTTGCAGCTTCTCTTCTTTTCAGTGTTAAGCTCTAAATTAATAGATACAGAAATATAGGGGTTAGAAAAGCCTTTCCTGCAGCTTTCCATTGAGGAAAGTCATAACAGAAAGTTATTGTTACTAGGTGGCTTTTCACATCTAAGACATTCCTCTACCAGAACCATTGAAAAAATGCTAAATGTTCTTCTGAGTTGAGATTTGCATATCTGCCTGAATTTAAGGTCAGAAATAAAAACCCTCTCTGCTTTTCATCTTGGGACTCACCCATTATTGAGGTGTCATTTCCCTGTGAGGCCAAAGAGCCACAATGAAGCAGCTCCTTCCCGAGAAGAGGGTAGAAAACCGATATAATTAAGTAGGCAGAGGAGGTGTTTTGGGGGAGCTGCAGGGACCTTGGATGAGGCAGCAGCCTGCAGGAGGGAAGCAAACCAGTCCCCTTGTGAGCATGAGAATCCATGACAACCAACAGACTTTACTGTAGCCCCAGATGATAAATACAAAGTGAATAATATCCCATTGTATTATACCCAAGGAGCATAAAAGTAACCCAAGCCATCCACGGATTCTCACTGTAGCAGAAAGGGAGAGCTCCAAACTCTTGGGTTCTTTGCCTGTGCTCTGCTGCTGCAGATTTTGTGGGCAAACAGATTGGACTGGGCTGGATGTTCTTAGAGGGCTTCTCAGAGCTTAATGGCTGACTGGTTGCAGGTGCCAAGGAAAATGGATGCTGGGTGGGATGAGGGTGAAGGAGATCAGTCTCTTGGCCACCCTGCTGACCCCTGGCACTGACCTTATAAAAGTTTGAAGGCCACGGCCCAGTTTATCCACTGCTGGAAATAGAAGGACCACTGCTAGCAAACACGAGTCTCCTCATTCCCTTCCTTCTCCCTGCTCTCTCTGGCAGGAAATCCTTCTCCTGGCAGTCCCTGCATTTTACCTGCTGTCCTCTGCCTCTTCCAATAGCACCAACACTCTTCCTGCTGTGAAAGACTGAACTCAGTTGGCAAATATCAGTCAAAAATCTGCCAGCTCCTATTATCTACACTACACTAGTCACTGGATGGTAAAATAGGGGTTCAATATGTCCAAAAGGAGGTTGGAAGGAAAATTAGAAGAAACCACCTAATCATGTATTATTTTGAAGAAAAAACAAAACAAACCGACCAAACAAAAAAACCAAACAACAAACAAACAAAACCAAACCAAACCAAAACTCCCAAAAAAACTAGGCACGAAATTTCTGCTATTAAGTGCTTTCTGTAAAGCCAAAATAAGATGATGGTACCTAAGCAAAGGCTGAAACATCCATGTTTTCAATCATAAAAACACATAATGAAATCACAGGTGCCCGTGGTGCCCTGCCATGTGTGAGACTCCCACTGACCACAGCCCACACAGGATCTGGAGGAGCAGCCTGGAAGGAGGAGACCTACAGCCACCAGCCTGGGCAGGTTGAGTTTTGCAAGCCCCAGCACTCCTTCAGGTAACTTGAGGTTTATCTGGCTCTGCTGGTTTATTTTTGTCAGGCTTCCTTTTTAAATGCAGCTTCACAAGTTGTTCAGCATTCTCCATCCGAAACAGAATTATTTGGAATTTAGAAGAACGAGGATAATTAGAATCTCAAGGATCATCTATTTTTGCTGGCAGTACTTGTTACCTTTCTTTCTATCTCATTCATTTGTTCATATATATATATATATAACACATGACAAGTTTTTTTTCACAATTTTAATAATACTTTGAAAAATTGAACAATAGTACAAATAGTGTGTTACTTCCAAATTACTCCTGAGACAGAATGACATTGCAAAAATGTTTTAACCTCATGAAAAGCATTGGCTGCTACTCAGTATTCTGCTCAACTTTGTTATCACAAGCAGAAATGCATGATTTCTCTTCCTTGAAGCCACTCTAATTCTCCTTGCATGTTATAAGGTCTCCTTCCTTCAGGAAATGAATCTTTGTTCCACTTGTAAAGGAAATTTTCTCCTTTCTAGATCATACTGAAAAAATTTTAGTGGTTTCTAGAGAATTTAAGGCTCCTGTCACTGCACTTTAACTCAAATTTCAGCAATTCCATAGGCTTTCCGCATTTCTTTTAAGGCTACAATGGCTTTTCTTGTTGTTTGTGGCTTTTTTTCTCTTTTTTTAGCTTATTTATTTGAAATACTAAAAACATTCTTTAGGGATCACCAGAAGAGCCTTTTTGTTATTTCTTTTCACCTTCAACAGCACATACCTTCAGTACAGGTCTGACTATTTCCTCTACTCTTCCAGATTGCTGAGCTGCTTCAGCCTTAATCATCTTGTTCCATTTGATTTATTTCCCACATACCTAAATTTGCTAAACAGTCTGCATAGCCTTGTCTTAATTAACAGCTTCTGGGCCAAGCAGTCATATAATTTAATTTATTATTCCTTGTACTTCGGAACTTTTAGTCCTGCCTTTGTGTGACTTTCGAGCTATGACTCTGCTGTCCACCTTTAAAACTGGGACAAGGATGCTCTCAGGGTTGCATCGAGAGCAGAAACATTCAGAAAACTCCAGCTGAAGCTGGGGCCCATTTCAGGCATTGCTCGTTGCCTCTGAGGTGTCTGCTGTGAAAGGTTCAGCAGGAAAATCAGATGTGGGCACAGTGGTCAGTAGAGGGGATGATCAGGCTCTGCTATCATCTCTGCAAGGCAGATGATGCTGTTCTCCAGGCTACTAATTTCGTATCATCCTTTTGATCCCACTTCCTCCTAATGACGTGTTTTGTTAGCAAGCAATACTAATTATTATGGCATAAAGCTGAACTGCCCAAACCAAACAGATCAAGTGCAGCCCGGTGGCAGAAAATAAACAAGAAAGCCATGGCAGCACAACTGAAAAAGCAGTGGGCTGCTCTTCAAAAGTCTTTTCAAGTCTGATATTGCCACGCTACGTTCCTTCAGTAGCTTAAAGGACAATCCTTTTTAGCCAAATATTATTCTGGCAGGAAAACTTAAAGGAGTAAGTTAATAAATCTAGCCATGTCCAAGAGCCTTTTGAAGAATATTTGCTTCCACTCGCGTCTCGTCCTTATGCCACTCTCTCGGTTTGCACGCCTGGCTCCTGTTTGTCCCACACAACAAACAGCAGGGTTAAAAGCAGTAGCAGGCCAGTAGTCAGAACCTGATGTGGCACCAGGATGGTGTGAGATGCCCACTCCCAGCTGTGCTGGATTGAGGATTTCCCACTCGGCTGCTGGCAGCCCATCGAAGCCCGCGTGTCCCCTCTTTGGCGTGGCTGTGGTGGCTGACGGACGGGACTGCGGCGCATGCGGTGCAAAAACCTCTGTGCACTCATCCCTCCTGTGCCCTTCAGAGTCATCACCAGCACAGCTTTCCATCCCTGCAGGTGTAGCTGTCTCAGTGTCTCGTTTACTGGTGTCACCTTTGATGTATCCAAATCCGTCCAGCTCGAGCCGCTGCGCTTGGAGTCATCCGAGGACTCGGACTGCAGCTTGTGAGTGAGCGTGCAACAAATCAAACAGCAGAGACAGCGAGGGCCCATTCTGGCTTCTGAATGAGCTCAAACCCAACCTGTTTAATTTATGGTTTCCATTCATAAACCCGCTGGTCCTCACGACAGCTAAAAATACAGCTAAAAATACTGCAGACACTAAGATGTACTGCTAATCTTTGGGAAGCGCGTAAGAGTAATGGAATAGCTGCAACGGCCTCAACGAAAATCAGCTATAAAGCTGGTTTTGGACTGGCAGATGTTTGACCTATGTTTGCCCTGATGTTAATGAAAATACCTGCAAGTGAGGTCTGTCAGCAGTAGTGACAAGGTATGTGTCTGTTGGGGAAATAGCAGTTGTAAAAGCAGGAATGCAGGTGGATGTTGCTGGATCTGATGGAGAGGGGAAGATGAGGAGGCAGTATCTGTCACTTTTGCATCAGTGCTGTTGAGGAGCACCAAGGTGAACAGAGTTGCTCTCCCCCCCTCCATTCTGGGTGACAGTCATTGTTTTTTGTGCTCATCAATTTCATACTGTAGTTATTTTTGAAACAGGAATTATCTCACGATTGACAGGCCTCCTTTTCACAGTCCAAATTTTTCTGGAATCTTTATGAGGATATAGAAAACAAGGATCATATTCTACCTCACAACTGGAAAATAATAAATTTAAACTAAGGGGAAATGAACACTTTTTACCCTCACAGCTGCTGCCCCCTTTCTTGGTGAGACAGCTTTGCTGTTCTAGTCTGTTGGGTTTATTGTATTTACTTTTTTCCTCAGATTCATTCATTACCACAGATAACCTCAGCTTTACCTCCTAATGATCTCAAAACAAGTTGTCAGAATAGCTGGGGAAAATGAATGCTCTGAAATTACAGAGCTGCTAATGAAATTGTTTCTGGTGGTGTCCTTACTATTTTGACTATTACTGTAGTTATAGATTCTGACTTCCCTCCAGCTGTCACCTTCTAAACTGACTAATGCACACAATGAGGCCAGAGTGGGGCAGACCACTTGGGAACTCACTTTTTTGTGCTGACTTAATATCTTCTATCCTACCTTTGACCTCAGCTAAAACACTTAGGAAGAAAGAAATTCATCATCACCACCACATCAAAACTTCTGGCTCTGTAATATAGCCTGGCAGTATTTATTTTTCTATGCTGCTCATCTCTATAAATCAGTCTTACTGTGATTTTTTTCCCTTCCTTCTTTCTCAGGCCTCCAACAGTTGATTTTGCTTCTCTGGGGAAACTACAGAGTGTGGTGAACCTAATTATGAGGGAATAGCTGTAGCTACAAAAATTATAATTTCTCATAACGACTTCTTCATTATCTTGTCTTCTGCAGCATGAATACAAGACCCATAGCTTCTGTTGCAATTAGAGAGGTGTTTGTTGATGGGCAAAGAGAAGAATATCCTTAGCCTGGAAATAATAAAATCTACTGCAACTCAACTAAACATTACACTGACAACAGAAAAATAATTGATGCTTTGTCTGTGACTTGCAGAACAAAAGAGTTGTGTTAAAATAAGAACTGTATTTATTCAGAAGCTTTTGTTTTTTACATGTTGCTTCAATATTTGAAGCCACATCCTTAAAAAAAAAAAAAGGCAAATTGGAAAGCTGTAAACTTGCCAGCAACTTCGCAGACCTCGACCTTCAAATCATTGCTCTGCCACTAGGTGACAAATAATTTATTGTTTTACTGGATTATGCAGATGTTGAAAATAACATGAGGCTTTCTTGGTTCCACTGCGTCCTGCTAGGCAGCTTGGGCTCGCCTCCACAGAGCTGGGATTTGGCTGGCCTGGCTCTCTTGGATTCTTTGATGTTCATATGCTCTGCTGGACTTCCTGGGATTTGCTCCTTCCTGATTAGAAAAAAAAAAAAAAAGTACTTTCCCAAGCCCATCAATTCCTGGCACTTCTCTGAGCCATGAGTCACAGGAGGCTAATTGAATCAGTGGTGCTCAATTCCCTCCATCCCCAGACCTGCCCCCAGCAGCCCACACCGACTTCAGGGAGTTGCAGCTGAGAGCTGCTGATATGCTGGATATATATAGCAAGAAAAAAAGAAAGGAGAAGGATTTTGTGTAAGAAGGAGCGAAATGGTGGCAGTCAAGTGACACCTGGGTAAATGTGGGTTTACCACCACGTTTATGAGGTCTACTCTTTGGGATTATTTTCAGACTGAGACAGATTTCACACCTCCCTGTTTATTTATTCTTTGCCATCTATGCCTGAGCTTGCTGTGCTTCCTGTAGCTTGCCCTGTCATCCCGTGTTTCAAACCAGAGAGACAGGTTCAGCCATGTCCCACCTCAGAGAGTCCAGCCAGAGCAACCTCAGAGGGACCTTTGGGAAGCACGGCCAGAGGAGACAATTCCAGAGATGCTCAGGGCTGTCAAAGGCAGCCTAGCTGGGTAATACTCCCAAAAAATGAGTCATCAGTGTCTTTCCACACAATCCACTTTCCCCAGCTCCTGTGGTAGCTGTTACACCTCTCAGAGGAGAAGGAGAAACGCCTCAGTCTGGAGCCTGAGCCACGCAAGAGCCCGGGAGATGGGGATGAGGCCACAAGTCTCCACCTGCAGCCGTGAGGGCAGGCGGCCGTGTTCCTTCTTGCACGCTCCCACTGAGGCAGGGAAGCACTGACAGATTTTGCAACACCTTTGATTGCAGTTTCTAAGGTTTTCAGAGCAGCCAAAACACACAAATGATATAAAAGAACGAGAGAAGTTGAATCTTTGTGTTTAGCATGAAGTTCCACTGGGTGTGTTCGTGTCTGGAAGCAAAACGAGACCTTCGTGAGAATTTTGCTGGGATTTGTCCTTCTAGCACCGCCTCTTCACGGGACTGCAGGCACTCTTTTAGTTCTCAGGTAGTGACAATTTTTTATTTTTAGTGCCAGAAAAAGCCTAGAGGAGAAAAAAGTGCCAGCTGTGACTATCTTAAAGAAAAGCCCTATTGATTTACATTTTTATGCAGCTGTCACTCGTGGGTTATGGCCAGCAGAGCAGAGGCAATGGGGTGATGCCATTATGATTTTTGTTTTTTCATATATCCCTGTCATATCCCTATTCATATCCACTGTTATGCAGCTTTTATGTATCCCTGATGCTTTTAACCCACATACTTGTAATTCCCTAAGCCTGGTAAGTAGCTTAGACCCAAAGTTCTGTTAAGCCAAATGACAAAACAGCAGAGTTGGGGGTTCAAAACGCCCCAGACACCAAGGTCCCCTCCAGAACACATTCTGTAAACTGAGATAGACTCATGCAGGGGGGGACATTCCTCAAGAGGGGGCTTCTCTTGAGCCTCCCATTGGGGAATCTGTGATAGATATGCCAATATGCAAATGTGCAGAGTTCTATCATTGTGTACACAGACCATTGTGGGAGAGTGTTTTGCCAGTGCACTCTCCAGGAGTGCATCTCCCCTGGATGTGATGCACTCTAAGGACCCTTAATAAATACCAAGGTAAAGCCCTTGTTCCCCTCTAACCGTGTTTGGCTTTTATTCCAAGAGCACAGGTTAAGGCACCAGGGGCATGGTACTAAAACACTGCGGGGCGCTCAGAGTCTTGCAAATCACCTCCCTCTGCTGCCATCCCAATAGCACAAGGTGGCAGGGAGAAAACGGGATGCAGTGAATGCCATCTATATGGGAGGGAACACGCAGCCCTGTCCTTCACACGCTGCTGGTGAGGGACACGAGCAAAGCCCACCCAGCTCTAGGGCTGGCTTGGGGGCTCCATCTGCCTGCTCTGAGCTGCAGAGGAGAGAGGCAGAAATTGGGCTGGACAGCAGGAGCTGCAGCTGCTCCCCTCCTGG
The DNA here is from genome assembly GCA_013400775.1 of Chaetops frenatus. Taxonomy (NCBI): domain Eukaryota; kingdom Metazoa; phylum Chordata; class Aves; order Passeriformes; family Picathartidae; genus Chaetops; species Chaetops frenatus. The sequence continues at coordinate 453,592 of VZTR01032786.1, forward strand.
CTGCCTCTCCCCGTGTCCTGTGTGAGCCCTTGCACACAGAAAGCACTCTTGTTCTCATCCCAGAAAAGGCCAGGGGAGCGCTGGGCAGTGTCCCTCCGGACAGCACCGGGAGCCCCGCTCCGTCTCACTCCCACACAGGCAGGCACAGATGCAAACAGCCTGCTCCAGCTGTCCTGCTGAGAGGGCTTCCAGAAAGAACCACCGACTCCAGGCTGTCCCTCAGGGAACTCGTGGGGCCCGCTCGGAGGGGTGGGAATGGATGGACATCCCCGCTGGGTGCGAGCTCAGGCGCTCCAGCTGGCACATCCCAGCCGGGCAGCCACCGTGAGCAGCACCTGGGTAATAACTGGATGGACACCTGGGAGCAAACTAAGTTAATTCATCACTTTTCTGTTCCTCACTTGGGATGGGATATTTGAATATTGAGATTCTGGGGTTTCTCGAGCCCTCTGAAAGGCTTGTGAGTGTAGGGTGACATGTACCAGCGATAAAAGGGACCACTTCCCCAGTGCTAGGTTTTAATTCTGTATTTAACAAACACTTCTTTCTTTAGCATTTCTTTCAACTCCACTTTTGAAGCTGATTTATATCTGCCTCCTGTTTTGCTCCAGTTTCAATCTTCTGGCAGTGCTCCTTGCCAAGCCAGCCTAATGCCCACATGAGCCCCATTAAGCCACATGCTTCTGTATAGGCAGCAGTACATGTTTTTTCTAGGCTGAGCTTTGTTTGCCAAATCTGGGCCTGTATTCACAGATAATGACTTCCTCTTTGTCTCCTTCTCCTTCTGTGTGCTTTTTTTTTTCCATACAGAGCCTTTTCAAAATGTACTGTGACCCTCATACATCATTTTTATCAGCCTTATAAATGCGGTGTAGTATAGCGTATGATGTATGTAAATTCATGTACCTAAAGGCAGCGAGGAAAAAATATTTTAGTCCTCTACCATGAACAGAGGATACCTTGATGTCATCCAGAGTCAAGGCTTTTTCTACCTGAAACTATGAGCTACAACAGTCCTATATTTAGAATAAAAAAGCAGAAATACCTTCTTTTCAAGATGCCACAAGTAATTTTTTTCAGATGGCTTCAGATGATTCTGATATTCTCTTTCAAAGTCACTTTTCATTTTGAAACGTACTTTTACGCTATATTTAAAGGGCTTTATAATACTATAAACTCCTTTAAGCCAATTTTTCTTTAAAAAAAGGGGACCGAACAAATAAAATTTTGCAACATTATTTCACAAAATGCCTGGGAGCTTTAACCTGCTTTTCTCCCTGATGAGAAAATATTCTGGGGAAATGCAAAAAATGTACTTTCAGGGTAGTATCCAACAGGATCATATCTGCAGAGTTGCATCCACATGCTGGATACAGGATGGATACCAACGAGGTCTGGGTGAGTGAGCCTTGGCCACAGCATCACACAATGGCTGGGGCTGGAAGGGATCTTAAGGACCCCAGAGAACCCAGATTTTCTACAATAGCCAAGCACAGTTTTGGAGCTGGAAACTCACCTTTCAAGAGGAGGGTTAATTTAGTCAGGGGACGGTGGGGGAAGTTTTCCCACGGGTTCTCGCTGGGCACAGGCTTCCAGCCATGGCTGGCAGGCCCTGCCCTGCTGCACGGAGGGGAGCTCGGGCCTCGGCCTCACACAGCCACAGGGGGCTCTGAGGTTTCACTCTGTCACGTTATACCCCTGTCCAGCGATGCCCCCTGATAGCAGCTGGGATTCCTGAGCCCCACAGGGACTCCTTGTCAATGGAGTCGCCTCCACGATGTTTGTCCTAGACCGAGTGCGCTGGGGCAGACAGCTGATAAGGGACCTACAAGCTCGACATCAATACACAGTTGTGCTGTCATAACAATACATCCTCAGGCTCTAGGGTAAGGCTCCTGGGAAAGAAGGAATGCTCATTAGGGGGACAGATAACTGGGAGAGGTTTCCTCGAAAGGAAAGCCACGCCAGGCTCTGTGGTGCGGAGGGCAGGCCTTCACAAGGGTGGCATTGTTTAGAAGTCATTGGCATCTGCAAACAAAAATCTATTTAACTCACTGTTACAGTCTAAGGAGAAAAAAAATACAACCCAAACCCAAACAGGAATCTGTTATCCTTCTGGTCCAAAAGGAGTCAGCAGATTCAGCAAAGCTCCCTGCATCTGTAGGTAGAACAGGGTTATGTTTCTGAAGGTGTTAATATGAGTGCCAGAGATTCCCATGGAGGTGTCTCCTCTCCTCTGGTAGATGTGTGATCAGGCTGTCTTGGCAAATATCAGCACTCGTGGGAGCGGAGAAGTAGGGAATATTTTTCAGCAACAACTGTAATGCAGAATGCTGTGGTGCCCTTTCACTTTAAAATATTTATATTTAGGTTTACATGCAAACATTCCTTTGAAATCTCCTAATCACCCTTTACCGCTCAAGTTTTTTAAAATTTACAAGCACAAAATAAAACCATTTAAAAAAAAAAAGTCAACCTCCAACTGAATTGAAAGTGTTTGTGGTACAGTATTGTATTGTCTCCAATATAGAGACACATGGATAGTCAGTCTCTAAGCCTAGAGCTTTTTACTTTGAATCTTAGAAGCAGAATCTGAAAGATCTGCAAACCAAGCAAGTATATCTCAGATCCTTCAGTTTTATCAATAATTATTCTTTGAAGTGGTACGAGGGAGACCATGTTGTTTGGGCCATATCCTGCACTTGCCTAATATCCAGTGTTATGTCCATATTTGTTCTAACTCCTTTTTCCCCCCTCTTTTTCTCCCCTGCCATCAAGAGCCCTCTCTGTAAATCCCTCCCTCTCTCTCTATATCATGTACCCAGGGATAAATTTACCAATTAGGTACCATTAGGGCCAAAAATGAGAAGACAAAAATGAAGGAAGTCACAGGAAAATCCTTCAAGTTTCAAACTGCAGAATGAAGAAAGTTCCTTGCCTTTGTGGAGCCAAGATCATTTTCAATTCTAAAATTACAAAATTTGCAGGCATGAATATGTTTCCTTGTCCTAAATAAATAAATAAATAAATAAATGGGGGAAAAAACTTTGCTAGCCACCAGTTGCACCTCAGTAACTGCAGTATGGTTGACACTTGACAAATAGAGACAGACATATGTTGTTATGGTTTCATGACCAAAAAAAGAAGTCAAGGAGAAAAGGTATTATGACACTTAGGCAAGTCTTTCCTCTCTGTCCCTGAGGGATTTTTTTCAATGGCAGTTTCTGAATTAAGAAACAGCAAAGAGGGAAAACAGAGGAAATCCTTTCATCGCATCCTTTACTTTTAACCCGATCCCTGGGACACAGAATACATTATTTACAGCAGAAGTTTGTACCTGAGGTGGAACTTTTCAGTTCCTGCTTGGCGAGGGGCAGTGCCTGTGCTGACCAGGGTGGACATTTCCCTCTGCAGTGACAGAGCACACGTTGTGTCCCTGCCTTACAGAGCCAGCCAGAGCAGCCAAACTGCAGCCAGGCATAGCTACGGCTCTGTCTGGAAAAAGCAGATTTTTTTTTTTTGCATTCTTGCAGCTTCCATTCTATTTATTGTGCAGTTTTATGGACTGCTGCAGATGAATCATGCTCCCTTTTTATGAAAATTCATTTTTTACCTTATTTTATTCCTTCTTGGGGAGTGTTAATGGGTACAAAATGGCAGGATTGCTGTGACAGTAATGCCACACTGGGAAGCCCTTGCAGCAGAGGTTCCTGAGCCAATTTGGATGTCAAAGCAGCCTCTCTCTGCTGCTCTATCCATCCTGTCAGAATTATGATGTGCTCCTCAGCTGACCATACATTATTGAAGAGTTCTCTGGGTAAACACATGCTACTGCAGTCTCTGGCTGCAGGAGAGACATTACCCAGCTGAAACTGCTGTGACAGCAGCCAAGTCCTTTCATTTCCACTTCCAAATCCTGCCCAAATCCAAAATATGCCTTCACCATCGCTGCTATGGTCACAGTCAATGCACCCTGGAGACTGAGGAGAGGCTTTTGTCAGGCCCAGGGTTCCTCAAATGGCCTCCAATTGTGCCAGGAGAGGTTTAGATTAGATAATGGGAACAATTTCTTCACTGAAAGGGTGGTCAGGCATTGGAAGAGGCTGCCCAGTGAAGTGGTGAAATCACCATCCCTGGAACTGTTCAAAAGGAGTGTGGGTGTGGCACTTGGGGACATGATTTAGTGGCTGTGATCTTTAAATGATGGCTTTTGCCTGTCTTCACTGGCCATAAATGAATCCAGTGCATCAGTCTCTGCAAGACTGATAAAACTGGCTTAATTTTATCATTATCTCTCACTAACTCATTATGGACAGTGTGAAAATCATCACAGAATGAACATCACTGAAGGTTTCAGATGACATGGACAGCTCAAAGGATCAGGACAACTCTGATTGCAAGTGCTTGATCCTATCCAAAGATAGTTCTGTGCTTCAGTGCCCCTGCTGAGGAGGTGGAGCGAGACACACTCCAGGCTACATCTCATTTCTACCTATGGCATACGAACTGAAATACTGCAAATTTTATTAGTCCAGTCATAGCATCAAATAGGGTAAAGCATGCTTCTTGCTGATTAATTAGCATGGAAATTCAATACTAGCTGATTTACTGGCTTACAGATATGTTTTGCCCATTACAAGAACCTACTGGACACACTCATAAGGTGAAATCTTGGCAATTTTTCCAATAATTCAAACCAAGCCAAGACTGAATTTGATCCAGTAGAAATGAGATGGACATCTCCTTAGGCATCTTTCAGTATTTTGAAATTCTTGCATGTGTATTTCACATATGAATATAGACAGCATTTTATGGTAAGCTCCTGGCTTGATTAATCTTATCTATATATTTCTTTCTAATTTACAATAACTGGATACATGGAAATGCTTGGAAACACATGAATTTGCGTAAAATCAAAATTTTTCCACTTAAAAAATGACCATAAATATGCCACTGAAATTCATGGCCAAATAGTCTCTGATATTCCACCACATTTAAAAAAATGGAACGCTCCCATTCCTCTTTGTTTACAGTGGAGACACTGATTTTATTTCATCCTTACCTCCTCTATTACCAAGTATAATTTATATTCCAGGTTCTGATACCAGATGCTATTATCTTGAAAAGCACTTGAGATTCCTAAGTGTGTAACAGCCCATTCTATGATTTTTTTCACAGGTTCCCATGTTTCTATGCAGCACTGACATTTTGTTAATTGGGAAAATCAGGTTTGCCCAAGGAGGGAGAAAACACTGTCAGCATAAACAATGGTGGTGTCTTTCTCTCATCATCTGAATCACACATTTTGTGATAGGAAGGCAAAAGATGATGTTCCTTAGAGGACAGAAAGAAAAGCAGTTTTTCCAGGTATCCACTGAACAAGGACAGAGAGATGCTCTGCAGGCTGTGATGAGCAAAGTGTTGTCTGAAGGGGACACACATCAATCTTTCAGACATGATTTTAGGCTCTAGGAGGAATGATGACAAAGCTCTGCTCTAAAATGCTGGGTAACAGACCTAGCAGTGAATACAACAGGGTTTTCCTTTCTGTGACGCTGAATTCCAAAGAGTAACAGAACCCAAGGTGAAATTTGGCGCAATGGGGTCAGCCTTGAATGGGAAAGCAAGGCACTGATGTCCAGTTAGCAGAGACAGAGGGAGGAGAGCTCTGTAAAAGATGAAATTTGGCTCAACGGGGTCAGCCTTGAACGGGAAAGCAAGGCACTGATGTCCAGTTAGCAGAGACAGAGGGAGGAGAGCTCTGTAAAAGAATAAAAGTGGGGCTGCACTGCTGGCCCTGAAGTGAAGCTGGGAAGGACAGGGCACTTGAGCAGGTGCTGCTCCACAGATCCAGCACAGAGTTCAGGGGACAGGGAGGGGTCATTAATGTCTGGGGTTTTTTTTAAAGAGCAAACTTATCAGGTGGCATCAGCAAGGCTCTAAGGAAATACACCGACCTGGGACACAAGTCAAGATATATTGAGGGTGCTGAGCACCGCCTTTGCAAACGCCGTAGGAAACGAGTGAATAGCGCAGGCGGACGATAGACAGGAGGCACCTCAGTGAAAGCAACTCATAGAGCATTTGCTCAGTGGCATGAACTGATTTTGTAATCAATGCTGATAGCAGAGCAAGGATCTGTGCTGTTTTTACCTTGAGGCTCCTTTGTTCAGGAACAAAGGGATGCAGGACCAGCCAGGCAGGCTGGGGTCCCCAGCAGTACCTCCCCTGAGAGCAGGGCAGGGCAAGCCTCAGCAGCATTCCCGAAAATATGGGCACACAAATCAACTTGCAGCAACCATCCCAGGGCAAAATACCAGCTCCATTTGCAGCATTTCCTGTTTATGCCACTAATTTATTTGGGGAATGACGAAATGCAGGTGGAATAAGGCAGCAATTCCTCGTGAAAAGGGAGTCAGTTTGCTCTACAGCAAACTGCTATAATCCAAAGATAATGGGAGGATCCTAATCAAGGATTGTAGCTATTGTTCTAGTAATCAGTTATGAATTATTATTCTTCTACATTTAGTCAGCATATCCTCCAGAATATCCCCTCTGACAGTGGTCAGAAAGCTGGTGTGCATGGAATTTTCCTGGTGCAGAATTTAATTGTGCCTTATGGGGATTCCCTTCTGCCAATGATTTGTTGGATATTGATCCATACAACTGGAGGACCTTTTTCTTCTCTTTTCTTTTTTTAAATAATTGATCTATAAGCAGGCTTTTGAAAGAAAACAGACTAGGCAAGGAGAGCTTCCACTTTTCAAAATTCTGCTGTTAAAAAGCCTACTAATAATCAATCGATATCTTGGATCATGTCCTTTGCTGATGGAAAAAATTTAATATTATTTCAGGGAGTGAACTGGAGTTGGAGTCATCATTTAGGGTTTTTTATTATTTCATAACATCCCATTATTTTTGTGGTGCACAACAGGTGCAGGGAAGATTATTCAGCCAAGGACAGGAAGAGCTAAGCTCAGGGCTGCTGTTTAGACAGTGCCACCTTGATTATCCAAGCATCATGGGGACACTGAATATGTTTGCATAATTAAGGCCTTGGCTAATGGTAGTGCTTTTAAATGCAATTAATAGCTTTCTGGGGATGCAATTATTTTGAAAAACAAGGAGATTGTAAATGAGGTTCAGATAACTGTGGCAGAACCAACGAGGGTGTTCATTTCTGATGCTATCAAAACATAATAGCAGATGACTTCCAGTCACAATATGTATTAAATTTAAGAGAAAGCATGAATGCAGAATTAAATTTATAAAGTGTTGAAAATTAAATTTAAAAAAAAAGGTGTTATGTAGGACAAATCCAGAGAATCATTTCATTAGCAGTTTTAATTCTTTCTCTTTTGAGAGGTGGTCATTCTCACTTTGCTTAAGGTTTCTTGCTACATGTGTAACAGAAATAAGGTACTTTCTTGAAGGACAGTTTTTAAAATGATCAGAATCATAGAACAGTTTGGTTTGGAAGGGACCTAAAAGACTATCTAGCTCCAAATCCCCTGCTACAGTCAGGGACATCTTCCACTAGTCCAGGGTGCTCAGAGCCCCATCCTGAGCAGGCCTGGCCTTGAACACTTCCCGGGATGGGGCACCCACAGCTTCTCTTAGGAAAGAAATGCAAATATCGTGCAAATCCTCACAATGCAGCCCCCTCTTGGAGAAGGGAGAGTACACCTGCACAAAAGCATGGCAGAGCTGTTTCCAGCAGCCCCAGGCACAGGGCAGACACGGGCACGCTGGCTGGGGCTGGGGGTCAGGGCCAGCCAGGCTGGGGCAGGACACGGGGGACACGGGGGACATGGAAAGCTGGCTTTGTGTCCAGAGCTGCTTGGAAATATAGCCCATCTTTTCATATGCTCAGAGACAGCCAAAAGGGATATACATAGATGCTCCAAGAAAATACTTAGGGTACTAGTTTTCACAAAATCTTTAACTTTTTTTCCTTCCCCCTTTTAAAAAATAACAGAGAGCTACTGTGGCCTGCTGAGACCAACATCTGTGCAGACAATTAAACCCTTTTAGACTCCGAGCAGGGGGGAAACTCAGAGGAACTGGCCCTTTTCTACTACATCCTCTGAAGGATTACAGATAAAGAGAAGATTTTGCAAATAGCTAGGCACATACATAATTACAAAGAAGTCCCGCTGATTTGTTTTTAAATAAATTTGGTTAACAATGAAGTTTTATTTTCTGAAAAATACTGATATTGGCACTTGGATCTGAAATACAGCACTAACATCTTTGTTGTAAACCTCTTTTGGTCGTAAGCCAGATCTAAGACAACAGAATAAGAAGCTGAATAAGTCCTCGGGTTTTATTCTTCACATTTCACAGGAAACGATTTATCAAAACTTGATTTGCAATGATATGACCCCAAGAGCTCATTATATAGCATTCTGGTTTTCTTCTCTTCTTTCTGTTGTTTAGCTAGAGTTGGGTGAGCGAGTGCTGCAGAATATTTTTGCAAGATATTTTCACTAATTCTTTTTTTTTCTTTTTTGCCTGGAATTTTACTTGAGAAAAAGACTTTGAACATGGAGGGATGCCACTGTGGTTCAAATGTGGAGTGAGTTCAGTTGCTGCTCTTCATGGCTTAAAATCTCAAAGAACAAGGTAAGCAGTGAGAGAGGAAATATAAAGGAAAATGAATTTAAAAGATTCACTTGCAGACACCTTTTTATAAGGACTTTCTGTGGAAAAAAAAAAAGCCTCTGTTGAAATTATTCTGATCCAGGGCTGTGTATTAACAGCTCTTATTGCTGTATTAGCTTCGTAGTGCACATAACATTCCTCAGAAACAGAAGTCCATACATCTATCAAATTATCTTTTCTTTTCCCTGGGAAATGGCCACCAACAATTGCAGGTTTCCAGGCAAACAGACAGATAAGCTGTGGTTCTCCCTCCCTGCATCCATCCTGCCTGCCCATGCCTTCCCGTGTGCTGCAGGAGGGAGTGCCAAAGAACAGGTGGGTGCTTTTCACACAGGGATTTTGGCAGTGCTTTGGATGGCTGTAATGAGTAGAGGCAGTGATAAGGAAAAGTGTGCTGTGGGAAATATGTATCATCTTCAATTTGAGATGTTGGTGGGTGACACCTTCTGCCCCAGAGAAAATCTGACCCGCCAAGATTTAACCCCTCGGCATATATTTTGAAAAAACCCCACCAAACACAAAAACTCTGTATTAATGGCATAATATTAGGAAGTGAGTTTTACATCGTTTCTGAACTGTCAAACCCAGTACAACTCTCTAACATACAAGTCCAGGAACAGCCTGAGGAACTCTGTGGGCACAGAGTGCACGCAAGCAGGGTTGGCCTCCCGCGCCCCGAGCAGGCCCAGTTACCCTGAGACACCCTGAACACAAACACAGCAGCTCCCTCCAACACCAACCAAGCACAATTACTGCTGCACACTCCCGATGGGGCATGGAAAACGACAGGCGTTAAGAGAAGCCAAGGCAGTTTTTGTGATTTTAAGGAAATGTGACCTGCAGCAGGCAGAGCTCAACACTGAGAAACTCCAGGGCAAGGAAGGGAATTATCTCATTGCTATGGCTCTGCTCCTGGTTCTCTGCCCTAGCAGACTTCCGTCCTTCTCCCCAACACCCACATTTCCATGGTAGAGAAATCTGGGGGCAGAAGCTGGACTGTTCCCTGGACAAGGCCTGGGTCCTGGCCCAGCAAGGCCACCAACCAGGTCTGCAGCACGCCGGTCTCCTCCTTGGCAAGGGCAAGGAAGCTGAGCTAAACAAAAAGCTTCTCTGCCTTCACAGGTCTTCTGCACCCCTTCCAGGCTTTGCCTCCTATTTTAAGGTCAGTGCTCTGTCAGGGAAATGATAAGGGAAAATTGTAGGTAGAAGATAAGGCAATAAATGTTGGGATATGTTCCCCATACAGTGGCCTGCACTGTCACCTGGGGTACCAACCTCATTGTCTGCAAGCCTGAGCTGGGCTGGCAGGGGCACCCCCAGCAAAACACAAGTCCAGATAGAAAGAAAGGTTTGGTTAGAAACACACAGAGAAACCTGCCTTTCTGAAAGCACCATTGTGCTTCTTATTTAGACATATGCCTTCAAACCAATCTGGTTCACCATAACACTGTGAAATAAACGTGATGGTTTCAAGAGACAGCAAAACTGGAGCGATGGAAATGTTTATTTCAGTGTGAAAATACGAGCCTTCCTAATATTTAGCGTGTCTTTCAATGTTTGTTTCAAAATGTGGCTTGGATTATAAAGACAAGCATTTTAAGGGCAAATAATTGTTTAGTTAAGGTTGCACACTGGATTGACTTCTTAACGGGACTTATAGAACAGGTAATCATGAAAGGTCGTCTAATAGATGCTCAGAAGTTGGAAGAACACTGCTGCCAAAGCAGAAACAGTCAGTTTTAGAAACCTGCAGTGCCTCCCCACGGCCAAGCAGGTGCTCTCCCTGCTCTGGGGTCCTCTGCATTCAGAGCACTGTGTGTGAAGGAATTAGTTATGTTAGTTTGTATGGCTACATTGCTTATGTTTGTTTTCATGAAGGGGCTGAAACACGTTGTGTCTGTTTCCTGCCATGCCCTGGAATGGTGACTAGTGAACAGCTTTCAGCTTGTCATGAGGGTCACAAAGCCAGAAACATTGACAGAAACAATTTAACTGGGGAGGGAAGGAGGGAGGGTGGTAAATCCTTGTTACCTTAAAATTAAATGGAAGCAGTCAGCTGTAAAACAGAGGAAAGGCTCAAATGGAATGGACAGTGGCTTTTCCATGTGGATCACGACTTCTCAAGAAAGTGAAGCAGCTTACCCTCAAATGCAGCTTGCATACAAATAAATAAACCCCCCTCACCTTTGCTAATGTAAGTGATTGTGTACTACATCAGAACATTACAGACAGCATTTATTGGCCCCAATGATAGTGATGGGTCCCTACCAACTCAGCATATTCTAGGATTCTGATCTGAAATAATGCAGGGTGTACACTGCAGTCTGTAAATGAGATATTCCCTAAGGAAAATCATGGCAGAAATCTTACTAATTCCCACTTTCAAATATTCCCATTTCAAATATTGAAGAGGTGTAAAGGAAAGTGTAAAAGAAACAATTGCTGGGCTCATTCTCCCTTTTCTGATTCTGTGTTCCTATTGCTATTTCATTCCCAGACAGACACTTGCACACATTAATATCTATGTGAAATTATGCATACCAGAGAGGTTTATTATTAAAGTTTCTAACAACCTGAAACCTGGAACATCAAAGAGCCTTGGAGGGACTTTGCTCTCTGTTTAAGGGAGGGTTTGACTCTTGCTGCATTTGACCCACCCTCTGACCACCACCATGATGAACATTTTGAATAAATTTCAAGAGAAAGCTCTTATTTGGCCCAGCTCTGGGTTAATCTGTCATTTTGGTGTTTTCAAATTCCTTAGCTCAGGTCTTAGCCTCCCCTCCACGGGGCATTACAGCTGCTTCTCCAGCCACAAGTAATCATTCCTCATTTATTGTCACCTGATGTGAGCCCCAGCTTCCACTGACAATCCCCATTCAGCACTTACTGTGCTGTGTCTCACCTGAGAGAAATGAAATTACTATTCAGGTTGACATTAAGTAGTGATATAAAGTGACTGTGACTTACCCTTAGGGTCCCTTCATAGTGTGTTAGAATTTTAATATTACCGGCATTTTTTTGTAAAAATAAAGTTCTACCTTAATCAGTGAAAGACTAAATGTTTAATTAACATAAAAAACGATGCATTTCACCTTCTGCCCAGCCTAAAGGCTCTGAGGTTTTTCCTTGGCATATCAAAAAGTCTTCAAAATACATCACCTAAATAAACCATATGCTACTAAAAGTAAAGACATGATAGACTTGTTCTGTTTTATTGTGAGCCTGATTTAAGTCTGAGATCTCAATTGTTTTATCAAGCATGAAATATAATAATTTACTTTAGGTTTATGTAGTAGGCCTAGTTACATCTCACCCTACTCAGTACACAGCCTGTGTGCTGTTTGCCCCTGAATGCTTCATAGTTCTTCCTAATATTTTTCAAAAAACTTGAGGGAGGTTGTTTGATACTTTTTTCCCCTATAGAGAGCACACCTTTCTAAATATTATGCAGATATTGTCTTTTACTTAAATTCTTTCTAAATACACTTTTCCCTAGCTTTTCTTGCTTTATCCTCTAATTGTGTCTACCCTGAAATAAGCTGCCATTGTAAACAAGTTCCTACCAAAATTTTATTCTTCTGAGCTCCAAGGGATTTGGACCTTCATGGCCTTACTTCTTCAAAGACTGCATTTGAGATGTTTTAGGTACTTTATTTCTCTTCCTTGAGCAACTGGCATCATGACAAGGGAGTCAGTAAAGCCTCACTTAGCATCAGGGAGACTACCAGTAAAGCTCCAATGAGCAGATTTAACCCCCAGATTTGTAGATTTGCTGAGCTGTTTTACTGGATAATAGGTGGTGTTTCTGATTTAGAGACTTGAAGAGATTTAGGTTTTAGAGATTTTAGGTTGCTTTGTTTCATGGAGATTGAGTAAGTGCCCAGCAGATTCACAGTGACTGTGTACACTTGCACTAATATGTGTTACAGATTTTCTGGATCCAGATAAATAATCTTTTTTTCCCATGTCCCCCTGTGAATAATTGCATCCCATTCCTCAACTCCATCAAGAGTCTGGGATACAGATACTTGAGGGAGTAAATGAGGTGCATTCCTTTAAATAGAAAACAAAGACTAAGCCAGAAAAGAAAAGCTCTCCAAATGCTTAAACAGATTATGAGGAAAAGAAAAAGGTCAGAATTGTTTGAGTTTCTGGGACATAGCAAAATTACGACGTTTAACTAGTTAGTTACTGTGCTTATGGTCCAGGCAAAAGATTCAGCATAGTTTCTCTCCTCAGCTGAACTCTACCATCTTGTGGGTTTCCAGGAAATTACAGTTTCAGTATCAAAATCGTCTTAATAAGTTTTTCTTTTAATTTTTTTTTTTTTAATTACAAATTAGCATTTTATGGACAAAATACTATTAAAGCTTCATTTTTTTTCCTTTTTTTTTTTAAAGGTTACTCTTTCCATTTGTGGCTTTCCAAGCCATAACAAAATGTATGCATTCCACATATTACAGTATTTCCCAGTTACTTTACAAACTCCTGACTTGATCCGTGAACATTTTACTGTGACAATAGAAAAGAGAATTATACAAGCCCTTTGTTGCAATTGAGACTTCTACATCTTGTGACAAGGAAATCAGAGCACTTAAAAGAAAAGTGAACCAAAAAATAAACATGAGCCCTTGCTTTGCAATTCCCTTCCTTTCTCCTGGTGATTTAAGTTATCCTTAAGTGCCAGAGATCAGTACAGTTTTGGCTTTGATCTGCAGAATTTCCACTTTTTATGTGGCAGAGTTTTTTTATGGGAACTTTTTTACTTTCTTTTTCTGTTCAAGAGTGATGGGATTCATCTGCTCATTTGATGGGAATATGACTTTGAGTGGAATAATGCTGAATTTAACACTTGAATTTTCGATGATATTTTTCGAAATCGTTAAAAATGTGGCAGCTGCTGACTTCAGCAGGGCTTCACCAGCAGCCAGGCCATGAGCTATTGAAAAACACCCCAAACCTTAATTTAAAAAAAGAAAAAAAGTCACAGCCACAATATACAGTTAAGAGCACTGTGGGGTGCTCTAGCTGTTAAAGGAAAAAGAAAACATGCTGTTGCAGAGCAGGTGTCGAAAAATTAAACTACAGAGTTCAGACCAGTATATTTCTAGGCTATAAAACATGGTTGGAAAAACACTTTAATGTTCTTTTTCCAAGCAGAGCGAGTCTATTAAGTGATAAATATCAAAAGGCCAATTCAGCTTTCATTAGTGTGACTGGGAAGGGAACTGAGAATTGAATCAGGCTCTAAAAGTCAGATGCTGCTGTCCCTGTCTGGGAGGATGTGATTCTCACTGACACATTATGACTACCCCAGTCTGAATTGCTTAGTGTCAGAGCAAGTGAAACTTGAATGAAATGCCATGTTCAGTCCTCATAACAACAGCAGGACTCATGGTGTATTTTCTATCTAATAATGAAAGGGTAGGGTTCAATATCTATTGATTTAAATCAACATTATTGTGCCTCAATGACTGCTAAACTGTATCCTGAGAAAAATGCTGTAGTAATATTTTATTCCTGGAGCATCAAAGGAGAAAGTGGTGGAGCAAAGGTGATTTCCACTCTATCTGTCCCTAACTGAAATACAAAGTGGTGTTAAAAATTCACATGCAGTCAGTAAAAGGAACCAACAGAGAAAACTCTCAGTAAGAGTACCAAAGGAAAATAGATTTACTCATTCATTGAAGGCATGCTGCAACCCCTTAAGAAAGAAATGTCTCACATCAATGAAGACTTCAATGAAGCTGGGGTCTGTAGATGATCACAGAATCATTTAGGTTGGAAAAGACCTTTCAGCTCATCAACTAAACAGTAACAATGCAAGTGTGGGCAGGATTCCAGCTGCCTTCAAGGAATAATGAGAATGCCCAGTGCCAAGTCTTGCATCACTCAGGAGCACGGTGCATCAAACAGAGCTTTTGTGCTCTTACCTCCAGCTCATCAAATGCAAAACACAGAAACCTACCTGCCAGATCTGCTGAATTCACAACCAGTTCCTGCTCTGGCTACAGAATAAAATCCTCTCCCTGTTGTGATATCCAGTTGCAACCCCGAGACCTCTCAGGGCTGTGTGAGACACTAGGTGTGCCTTCAATTTGCATTGGACTTACCCAAAGAAAACAATTGCTTAGAAAGTTTTTCCTGTCTGTAATGCTTTTCACTTCATTCATCAGCCCTCTGCTTCTGTACTGTCTGTGCCTCCCAGCACAACATTTCAGCAGCATCGTGGCCCACTCTAGGCAAAACAGCCTTGGAAGCACATGAAGTGTGACAGCCACACGTGTTGATCTGTTGACAATGGGCACTGAGGTTGTTGTTAAGTCTTTGCAGTGGAGTGTGAGCTGGACACTGTTGGGATTAAATTGCTCCTTCCATATCTGGAGGTGAAAGCCTGATGAAGTGTTGGGAGGTGTTATCAACAGAGCTGGAGGCAAGACAAAACTATTCTTCACTTTATTTCCATTCCTGCAAGTTATGAGTGGTGGAGTGCTTCTTAGCACAGTCTTAACTCTGTCTAAATGTATTTGTAGAAATCTAAAAGGGGTCAAAACTCAACCCACACTTATGCTGATGAACCACCAGAGTAATTCCACTGACATGAGCAGACCTTATAATACAGGTACTGCTTAATACCTATCAAAGCTGCTTCAATTTCAATGTGATTTTTCTTAGCCATTGAAATAACTTTAAAAAAAATACCGTTCTTCTTAAAACATCTTTTAAGTTAGGCTACATTTGAAATAGCTTACAGTAAAAATATAAAACAGCTGCAATGAGAAAATTATTTTTAAAATTTGTCTGCAATTATTTTGGTAACTGAAAATTGTCTGTAAAGTTTCCTATAGCTTTTTATAAACATTTTGATTTTAAAAAGCACTTTCTGAATCCTATGAAATGGAATTTTGATATATTGAAACACCTGAGAAATTTAAAGGCTGTTCTTTTTTCTTTTGTGAATGATACACCTAGAAAAAGATCTTTACATCTACAAGTACAAAAGGCTTAAGCAAATTAGGCTTTTAAAGAAATTCAGAGGTATTTACATTTATCATGTCAGATAATTGATACAATTGTTGCAAATATTAAATTACACGGCCTGTAAATTGGCAAACAGATATTGTTTGATTCATTCTTGTGTGTTGTAAAATTTTGCAATGTATCATTTTCTTTGATTATATTGTTAATATAATGCAAGTGGCACATATGATAATTCTGGGATAATATTGACAGATATTACTCATGAGTTTCTAGAGTAGCAAAAAAAAAAAAAAAAGGATGCCTTAAAACCTATTGTCTAGATATCCTCCTGTTCTCTGGATGTTTCTTGCCCAGAATTTTAGCCATTTTGCTTACCTTCAATATACAGTGTTCAAAAGGCTGGTGTTTTGCTTTCATATATTTGAATTTTCCTGCTGTCATTGCAGCATTTTTTTATATGAGATTTGATAAAAGAGCCCAGAGGGAAGTTCAAACTCTGGGCCCAGAAAAGCTTGAACAATGTCATAACAAGATTGTGCCTGTTCCACAAGGTAGTGGTTAGTGATTCATCCCGACCCATTAATGAGGCAAAGAACCAAACTCCCTTTCAGAGGGTGTCAGAATATTTCTCAGTGCTGTGTTCTTGAACTTGGAGGTCAAATTTAACCGGCAGACCTGAAAAATCCCATGCAGCGAGGAAAAAAACTCCAGTGATTAAGATCTGGTGAACAGACGAAGATCTGTTCTAAGTGAAGGCTGATGTTAACTTCTTTTGGTAATCCTCCCCCTCCAGCCCATATAATCTTATTTTTTCGTGAATACGGTGTTACTGTCGGCTTTTGCTGGCTCATTTAACCTGCGGGCATTCTTGTACTACAAGAAAGCGCCTTCGGAGCACTGCTGGCTGCCGGCGAGGGTCGGTGCAGGCCTGTAGGTGGAGTTAAATATCAAAGAACCGGCGCAGCCCTGCAGCGGCAGCGCTGAGCGCCCGGGCGGGCAGACGAGCACGGCTCCTGAGCCCTTCTCGCTCGTCCCATCGATGGTGTGGCCCAGCTCCTCGCAACGGAAGAGGAGGCCTTTACACCAAGAATAGCTTGTGGGTAACTCATCTCCTACCGAGCTAGTGCAGCTAGGAAAAGCGGAGCTCTTCGAGGCACAGAAGCCCTTCTCCAGGTCGGTAGCGGACGCCGGAAAGTGCGAAACTAAACACAGGTTGAGGGCAGCGGTGTGCCCGAGGAAAGACTCCCTGCGGCAGCAGCACTGCCGTGTCGCCCTGTTTTTGAAAGCCTTCTGAAAAGTTTATGTTCTTGAGTCAGATTTTCTCATGCACTGTACTAAAAACAATGGTTTTGTTTCTATTCCTTCCTGGAGAAGGAAAGCTGACTGACTGGTCACTTCACCAGTCTGGTTGAGAGGTGGGATTTCATCTTCCAATCCTCACACACTTTGCAAACTCTATAAAATTGTGTATCAAAAATAAACGGCTCTCTCCTTTTGGGGGGCCTGGGCTGTTCTCCTAATTGTGGGGAATCTGTGTCCTTCTTTCGTGCCCGGGTGCTGCAGGTACAACACTGCCATGCAGGGAGAGGGGCTGGGCACCAACCTCACCGTCCCTCACAGCTCGCTGCTGTGTCCACAGGGTCGGGGCTGGTCCCGGGTGTGAGGATCCGTCCCCAGAGCAAACAGGGATTTGCAGGAGTTACTGGCATCTCTTTGTGTTAGATGGAAATCCGGAACAAGAACCACCTCTTTCTTCTCACTGCTTCCAGTCAAGATTGCTGCTAACGCTTATTTGAACTCCCTTTTCCCCATCATATCCAGGCTACTAGCGGGGAAAAAAACTGCCTTTGACACCTTATCCTCCTACACTGTCCTACCTTTTTTTTTTTTTTTCTTTTTTTCTTCAGTTTCTTTTCTCACTTTTCTGGGTTTTCCATGCTGGAAAATACACTAATGGGTTCATTAACTTCGTCACAGGGATAAATAAACTCGGTAATTTGCTGATCCATTACGTGGCTATACTGGATTTATCTTGTCACTACAATTGCTAGATTTACCTTGTCACTTTAATTGCTATCTATAGGTTTGGGTTTAGATCCCTGCCTGTATTCAAAGAGCAACTCACCCAAAATTAAAACTTTTGCTTCCAGCGCCACCGCAGGGAAAAGGAGCTTCCTCGTTTTTTTACGGGCTTTTTGGCCTGGAGGAAGGTGGGGGTTTCCTGCGCGGCGGGGCGCTGGCAGGACGGAGGACACGGTTCCCGGTGTGACCGACACGCGGTATTCCCGGTGATGCTCGGCGGTGCCGGGAGCGGTGCCGGGCGGTGGCACGCGCTGCCGGGCGGGGACAGCAGAGGGCGCTGCCGGCCCGCGGGAGGCGCGGCCAGTGCCGCATCTTCCCGGGATAACGGGTCCCGCAACTTCCCTCCAGAACTGCCTCCCG
>VZTR01032786.1:472280-606665 GCA_013400775.1 Chaetops frenatus
TTCCGGGTGCTGGAGGAGCAGCCGCCCGGCACCTGGGTGGGCACCATCGCCACCCGGCCCGGCTTCACCTACCGCCTGAGCGAGCACCACGAGCTCTTCGCCATCAACGCCACCTCGGGCGCCCTGCACACCCGCGCCACCATCGACCGCGAGAGCCTGGCCAGCGACGTGGTGGACCTGGTGGTGCTCTCCAGCCAGCCCACCTACCCCAGCGAGGTGCGCGTCCTGGTGCTCGACCTCAACGACAACGCGCCCGTCTTCCCCGACCCCTCCATCGTGGTGACTTTCAAGGAGGACACGGGCAGCGGGCGCCAGCTTATCCTGGACACTGCCACCGACGCCGACAGTGGCACCAATGGGGTAGACCACGGCTCCTATCGGATTGTGGCCGGCAACGAGGAGGGCCGCTTCCGCCTCAATATCACCCTCAACCCCAGCGGTGAGGGAGCTTTCTTGCACCTGGTTTCCCGTGGAGGGCTGGACCGGGAGGCCACCCCCACCTACCAGCTGTTGGTGCAGGTGGAGGACAAGGGCGAGCCCCGTCGGCGGGGGTACCTCCAGGTCAACGTCACCGTCCAGGACATCAATGACAACCCACCCATCTTCAGCCAGACGCTTTACCAGGTGCGAGTGCCTGAGGATGCGCCCGTGGGGGCCAGCGTTCTCCAGGTCGCTGCGGCTGACGCTGATGAGGGCACCAATGCTGACATCCGCTATCGCCTGGAAGGAGGCGATGGCGGCAGCGCTGGGGACGGGGCTGGCAGCCTCCCCTTTGAGGTGGACCCTGAGAGCGGGGTGATCCGCATCCGTGAGCGCTTGGACTACGAGATGCGGCAGCAGTACTCGCTGACGGTGCAGGCCACGGACCGCGGGGTGCCGGCGCTGAGTGGCCGGGCCGAGGCCCTCATCCGCCTGCTCGACGTCAACGACAACGAGCCCCGGGTGAAGTTCCGCTACTTCCCGGCCACCTCCCGCTTTGCCTCCGTGGACGAGAACGCGGCCCCCGGCACGGTGGTGGCCCTGCTGACGGTGAGCGATGCCGACTCCCCCGCGGCCAACGGGAACATCTCCGTGTCCATCCTGGCGGGAAACGAGCAGCGGCACTTTGAGGTGCACAGCAGCAAGGTACCCAACCTCAGCCTTATCAAGGTAGCGGCCGCGCTGGACCGGGAGCGCATCCCGGCCTACAACCTTACCGTGGCAGTGGCCGATAACTATGGGGCCCCACCGCCACCTCCAGGCTCCCCCACTTCTGTGTTTTCCCCCGAGGGAGCGGTGGCAGCTCCCGTGAGCCGCTCCTCGGTAGCCAGCCTGGTGATCTTTGTGAATGACATCAACGACCACCCGCCTGTCTTCGGGCAGGCGGTGTACAGGGTGAACATCAGCGAGGACGTGCCGCTGGGCAGTTATGTGCGGGGCCTGAGTGCCACGGACCGTGACTCGGGCCTCAACGCCAACCTCAAGTACAGCATCGTCTCGGGCAACGAGCTGGGCTGGTTCCGCATCAGCGAGCACAGCGGGCTGGTCACCACTGCTGGGCACACTGCAGGCACGTCCAGCCCCAGCAGGCTGGACCGGGAGACTGCTTCCCAGGTGGTGCTCAACGTCAGTGCCCGTGATCAGGGCGTGCAGCCCAAATTCTCCTACGCACAGCTGGTGGTGACCATCCTGGATGTCAATGACAACAAGCCTCGCTTTGGTCAACCTGAGGGTTACCAGGTGTCCCTGGCTGAAAACTCCCCGTCAGGAACTGAGCTGCTTGTCCTGAGTGCCACTGATGGGGACCTGGGGGACAATGGCACTGTCCGCTTCTCCCTGCAGGAAGCCGAGCCAGCGCTGGCAGCAGTTGGCCCTTCCTCTGTGACCCCTCGCCAGATGTTTCGCTTGGACCCGGTTTCGGGCAAGCTCAGCACCATCTCGCAGCTGGACCGGGAGGAGCAGTCTCACTTCTGCCTGCAGGTCCTGGCCACTGATCTGGGCTCTCCTCCCCTTTCTTCGATGGCCCGAGTTAATGTGAGCATCCTAGATGTGAATGACAATAGCCCTGTGTTTTACCCCGTTCAGTATTTTGCCCATATCCAGGAGAATGAGCCAGCTGGTACCTATGTGACCACCGTGTCTGCCACGGACCCCGACCTGGGACCCAATGGGACAGTCAAGTATAGCATCTCAGCTGGAGACACCTCCAGGTTTCAGGTCCATGGGCAGACAGGGGTCATCACAACAAAAATATCCCTGGACAGGGAGGAGAAAACTGCTTACCAGCTGCAGGTCGTGGCCACTGATGGTGGCCATCTTCAGTCGCAGAACCAAGCCATTGTCACCATCACTGTCTTGGACACACAGGACAACCCCCCTGTTTTCAGCCAGGGCACGTACAGTTTTGTTGTCTTTGAAAACGTCGCCCTGGGTTACCACGTGGGTACTGTTTTTGCTTCCACCATGGACCTCAACACCAACATCAGTTACCTCATTACGACAGGTGACCAGAGGGGCGTGTTTGCCATCAGCAGGGTGACGGGGCAGATCACCACGGCCAGTGTTATTGACAGGGAGGAGCAAGCATTTTATCAGCTGAAGGTGGTTGCTAGAGGTGGGGCGATAACTGGCGATGCTGTGGTCAATATAACTGTCAAAGATTTAAATGACAATTCCCCGCACTTCATTCACATGGTGGAAAGTGTAAATGTGGTTGAGAACTGGAAAGCTGGGCATACCATATTCCAGGCCAAAGCTCTTGATCCTGATGAAGGTGTTAACGGCATGGTCCTTTACAGCCTTAAGCAAAACCCAAAGGGCTTGTTCTCAATCAATGAACAAACTGGTGCTATAAGCCTAACGGGGCCGCTTGACATCAATGCTGGTTCTTACCAGGTTGAAATCCTGGCCTCGGATATGGGGGTGCCTCAGCTGTCCTCCAACTTTATCCTGACTGTCTCTGTGCATGATGTAAATGATAACCCACCAGTGTTTGACCAGCTTTCCTATGAAATTACTATTTTGGAGTCAGAGCCTGTGAATTCCAGGTTCTTTAAGGTACAGGCTTCTGACAAAGACTCGGGAGTGAACGGTGAAATAGCTTACAGTATAATTGAAGGAAATGCTGGGGATGCCTTTGGCATATTCCCAGATGGTCAGCTGTATATAAAAAGTGAACTGGACCGTGAACTTCAGGAGAGGTATGTTTTACTGGTTGTTGCCTCTGATAGAGCAGTAGAGCCACTCAATGCTACTGTGAACGTTACTGTGATTCTGGAGGATGTCAATGATAACAGGCCCCTGTTCAACAGTACCAACTACGTGTTCTATTTTGAGGAGGAGCAGGGAGGCGGGTCGTATGTGGGTAAAATAAATGCTGTAGATAAAGACTTTGGGCCGAATGGTGAGGTCAGGTATTCATTTGAGCAAATGCAGCCAGATTTTGAGCTGAACACAGTAACTGGGGAAATCAGAAGCACTCATCAGTTTGACAGAGAAGCTCTGATGAGACAGAGGGGAGCTGCAGTATTTAGTCTCACAGTAATAGCAACAGATCAGGGGTTGCCAAAGCCTCTAAAGGATCAGGCAACTGTACAGATCTACATGAAAGACATCAATGATAATGCCCCCAAATTTTTGAAAGATCTTTATCAAGCTACTATATCAGAATTGGCAGCGAATCTGACACAGGTGCTGAGAGTTTCTGCCTCAGATGTTGATGAAGGGGTTAATGGGTTGCTTCACTACTCTGTGATCAAGGGGAATGAGGAAAATCAGTTTGCAATAGACAGCAGCACAGGCCAAGTGACCTTAGTAGGCAAACTAGATCATGAGGCTACTGCGTCGTATTCCCTTGTCATCCAAGCAGTAGACTCTGGAGCTGTTCCCCTGAGTTCAACTTGCATGTTGAGCATTGATGTCTTGGATGAAAATGACAACAGCCCTTCCTTCCCTAAATCAACCTTGTTAGTGGATGTTTTGGAAAATATGAGGGTTGGTGAACTGGTGTCATCTGTCACTGCCACTGACTCTGATTCGGGTGACAACGCTGACCTCCATTACAGCATTACAGGGACAAACAATCACGGGACCTTTAGCATCAGTCCCAACACCGGGAGTATTTTTCTCGCCAAGAAACTGGACTTTGAGACACAGTCTCTGTATAAGTTAAATATAACGGCAAAAGACCAAGGCAGGCCCCCACGTTCCTCTACGATGTCAGTGGTCATACACGTTAGGGATTTCAATGATAACCCTCCTCATTTTCCTCCGGGAGACATCTTTAAATCAATCATTGAGAACGTTCCTGTGGGTAGCTCTGTCGTTTCCGTGACTGCTCACGATCCGGATGCGGATATTAACGGGCAGCTGACGTATGCAATCATCCAGCAGATGCCAAGGGGGAATCACTTCCGCATAGACGAGGTGCGAGGGACAATATTTACCAATGCTGAAATCGATCGGGAGTTTGCCAACCTCTTTGAGCTGACAGTCAAAGCCACCGATCAGGCTGTTCCTGTGGAGTCCAGGCGATTCGCTCTCAAGAACGTGACCATTCTGGTGACGGATCAGAATGACAACGTCCCTGTGTTCGTATCGCAGAACGCCCTGGCGGCCGACCCCTCGGTTGTGATCGGGTCAATCCTAACCACAATTATCGCCGCGGATCCTGATGAGGGTGCCAATGGGGAGGTGGAGTATGAGATTGTCAATGGAGATACCGAAACCTTCATCGTGGATCGCTACAGCGGAGATTTAAGAGTAGCCTCAGCGTTGGTGCCTTCTCAGCTCATCTACAACCTCATCGTCTCTGCCACCGACCTGGGCCCCGAAAGGAGAAAATCCACCACTGAGATGACTATAATCCTGCAAGGGGCTGACGGGCCTGTTTTCACTCAGCCCAAATACATCACCATCCTGAAAGAGGGCGAGCCCATCGGGACAAACGTGATCTCCCTGGAGGCGGCGAGCCCGCGGGGCTCTGAGGCACAGGTGGAATATTACATTGTGTCCGTTCGGTGCGATGACAAGAGCCTGGGGCGCCTCTTCACCATCGGGCGCCACAGCGGGGTCATCCAGACCGCTGCCATTCTGGACAGGGAGCAGGGAGCACGGCTCTACCTGGTGGATGTTTATGCCATCGAGAAGTCATCTGTTTTGCCCCGCACGCAACGAGCAGAGGTAAAGGTTTATTCAGTGTTTTTTTGTGTCTTTTTTACTCCTATGCAATTGCAGGACTATGACTGGTTTCTCGCTGGAGTCGGGGTGTCAGTGTTGGGCATGAGAATTGGCTCTGAACAGTAGTAGTGTCTCCAGTCATGGAAGTTCTTGCCATCTGTGCCTGCTAGGTCCCTGGGATGACAGGTCTCCTCACACACCTCCAGTTTAGGTTACTAGTTTACCTAACTCACTGATAAGTATGCAAATGGTCCTGTTTCTGCTCCTGGATGTGACAGGTGGTAAAAGTGTAGCATTTTAGTTGGAAACTTCCCTTATCACAAAGCCATTTGCCTTGACTGAAGGGTCTTTAAAGGTTTTCTGCCCGACTAGCTTGAAAAGCAAAAGGTGGGAAACAGGTTTGGAACCTCATCTGTGAAGTGCAAGTGTTTTATTTGCTCTGTCTTGAGTCACAGAGCTGATTGTTCACACCATTCCTGTTGTCTTCTGCAGGAATACTGAGAAGCCAGGTGTGAAAAGGAGTCTTGTGTTTGTTTTAAGTTGCAGCATCTCCTGGAGCTGCCTGCTGCACTTCACCATGAGCCTTGGACTTGCCAGTCCTGGAAATTTGGGGCTGGCACTGCTGAGTGGGTCAGCCAGCAGAGGATGCTGGTAGTGTGTAGTGGTTCAACCATTTCCCTCTCTGGCAGAACATGCTCCCTCAGTACTGCACAGCCCTATAGATCCTCCAGCTGTACTTCCTCCTGGGAATTAAGTCTTAGTTTTGATACTGTGGTGGTTTGTGTTTTTTTTCTGTTTGATTTTAGCCAAAGTGATATTTCCAATTCTTACATGGCAGCTGTGGATCTTTTTCTCTGCATAGCTGCTTCTGTTGTTTCTTCTGCAGGTTAAGTGTGATCTGTGTAGGTTTGTAACCTCACTCTCCTATGCTGGCAGTGACAGATCCCCTCTGAAGTGATCGTCAGGGAATTTGAGCATTGTTCCACCTCAGAGCTGTGATCCTGTCCTGGTGTGTGTGCAGTGTGCTGCTGATGGTCATGTTTTGACTAACAGTAGTGTGTTGGAAAATGGCCAGTTTTAAATACTGATTTAAATAATTCACGCTATTTTTATGAGAGTATTCCTGTTATGCAGGCCTTTGTACCCCTGCTATCAATTTGTAAAAGATACACCTTTATAATTTTTTCCTTATTATTATGTCACATTTTGTCGTGACAGACAGTTGTTTTGAAGGTCAGGCCTTTGTCACTGGGTATTTGGATCATGACCCTTCAACTCTGAGTTTGAGCAAAGAGTTTCTTGAGTGAGGAAGGACTCATAGGAGACCCAACCCTATGGGTGCAATAGTCATACATGTTGTGAAAGCATTTAACATGAGCATTTGCTGAGCAGGGAAGAGAAGGACCATTGAAACTTCAAATAACTTTTACATTGTTGAATACAGACCACTTCTGAAATCACAAGCAAATGTTTTATTCTGTAAAGAACATTGAGAGGCGTAATTGGAAGTTAGAATTTCCTATTACTGGTTGTATCTTTATAGCCTCTAAAATGTGCCTTCTCCCTAATGTAATTAGTTTACTGTGCTTCTTTATAAATGTATTATAAATTATAATCAGCTTTCAACTTTGAAAAACATAACCATATGCAGTCTTTCTCTTAACTGATGGGATTTCTCTGGGAGGGTTTTGCTGTCCAACACAAGAACTCCTGCAGTGACATTCTGTGTGCAAGCTGACTGTCAGTGGGTGCTGAATAGGCAACAGAGCTTTTTTTCCACATACTTATATATATTTTTGTATTTGATTTTGTTTGTTGGTTTTGATTTTTTTGTGTTTGTGTGTGGAGAAAAGCATGAATATTGTGTATTTTCTTTCTTCCTTCTCCTACGAAGAGTATGTCGGGTTTTGTGTCTCAGTATGGTTAAAGAAAAGGGGAAAATGGATATTCTTAACTATGTCTGCATGATTATTCTTCATTGCCTGCCATGCTCTCTGCCCTGATGCCAGAAATCATCTCAACTGCACTGTGGCATGTGAGTGAACCACTGAGCATGGGGAGCTGCCCAGTGCTAAACGTGCCCTCTGAGACTGGCCAGTAAGCAAGTTAATAGACCTTTTGTCAAATACAGACTCCAGCAATGGGTTTGGGTGACAGGTAACTGGTGTGAAATAGAGATAGTTACAGTTTCCAAACAGTGACCAGGCTTTGTCTTGCCAGCAGGCAGTATAAAAGAAGAGCAGACTTGCGTGAAACCATTTGCTCTAGAAGTGAATTAATCCTTGTCCTCGAGAAGTGGTGTGATTTTTTTTTTTTTNTGTTTTATTTTTTTTTTTTTTTTTGTTTGTTTGTTTGTTCCTCCCCTAAATTCTGTCACTTCATTTATTGGTTTTTAAATAATATAAAATACGTGGAAAAGATCCAGATAGTGCCCTAACTGAGGAAGAAAGTAGCTTTTCAATATTTCTCATCCATCCCTGAGGTTTGCCCTGTGGGATCAGACTAAAGACCCACTGACTGCACAGCTCCCAGGGCTCCCAGGGTTGTATGTGAGAGCTTTGTGAACAGTGCCCAAGGGCAGAATTTTGCAATGGCAGGACCGTGGGGAATCCCTTGCTGAACCCAAAGCAGCTCACCTGCCTTGAAACTGAAGGGTTCTGTTACTTTCAGTAAAGTAACAGCAACAAGTTTAGGAAATAAAGAGGTTTGTTTACAATTTGTGGCTTGTTTTTCTAGCACTGCCTTTTATCTTAGGTATGTTTCTGTGTTTGTTATTCCTGTATGGAGAGAAAAGTGGTGGTGGTGGTGGGAGGTGTGTCAGGAAAGTGGAAGTAGTGAGGTAAAGTTTTCTTCAAATATTTGGTATTTGAGATTTGTAAAGAAAACCCAGGTGCTTGTTCCAGTGTGTTTTACAGCTAGATGGTGTAGTTTTGGATGGTAGTTGTTGAATTTGAAAGTTTGCTTTTTAATTTTATTCTGGATTTTTATCCTATTTGTAATCTACAGTGACAACCAAATGATTTGACATTGTGTGAATGTGTTTTGTGATCAGTCTTAGCTTTTCCTCCTGTTGCATTAGTCATTAGGCTAATACAATCACCACTGTAGATCTCATGTAAAAAAAGAACAATGTAGGTGTCCTGAAGGGATCCCTTCAGTTTGCCATTCTATACCTTTTTACATGTTTCTGCTAGGAAAAAAAAAAAAAAAACAGCCATTGCTAAACTCCTTTCTCTTGGCCTTGCAACGTAAATTCTCTGTTAACCTGTTGGGCATGGCTGAAGGTTTCACCATCTTGATTCTATATTGAATAAATACTGAAGGACTGATGCCTAGCTGGCATCACTTGCACACCACAGGACTCCCCTCAGCCCTGCCTCCCCAAACACCGGCCGTGTGCTGTAGGATATTTTGGGTAGCCCTGTGCTGTACTCTGGTTTGTGTCTGGCAGCAATAATAGGGGACAATACCTCAGCTTCTGTGCTCTGTTACCAGGGATTAAGAGGAATTAGACAGGATCTCCAGTTTGCATGTTTAACCCTTCAGTGGGTGGCCTCCTTGAAGGGAGCTGTGGGTTTTCTAGGAACCAGCAGTCCCTATAAATATATCATATATAGTGGTGTAGATATCATCTATGCCCCTTGAGAGGGGGGTAACACTTTGGGAGGTGAACTCTTCGCTCAGCTCAACATCTTTCATATGCTTTAAATAGGTTCATGGTTTCCAAGGAGGGGAGGAGAAGGATGTGAATGAGGAAAGTGTACAAGCTTCAAATGAAAGGTTTTGTGGTGGCATTGATTTGAGAGTGGTAATACTTGGAGAGGCAGATCAGTGGTCCTGTTAGTGCTTTTTACCTGGGAATGTTAGTATCCTCTCAAAAGAGGGGGGATTGTCTTCATTTGCAGACAGGGAGAAATGAGACATTGGGTTTTCTTTTGCCCTTGTGCATTTGTAGCTGCATCTTGTGAGTGCTTCATGATTGACACCATTGGGAATCTTGGACTTCCAAGCTGGGGAAACGTTTGTTCTTTATTCAGGCAAGATTTTAGACAATGCTTGCTGGTGTCTTAGTAAAGATCTGGAAATCAGTCAAGGCAGGCAGAATGAATGGCCTCCTGGGAAGACAGTCACAGGACACTTTGCCTTGACTCAGTGTGAGTGCAGCCATGGGCACAAGCCCAGGACTGCGTGCTGTAAATAGCTGGTGTGGATGGAGCTTCTTGTCTCAGGCCAGGCTGAGCTGGCTGTGTGTCATTCCTGCATCCCTTGTGCTGGTCTGGGTACTGCTTCAGGGCTGTGGTGTCACTCCTCATCCCCCTGAGAGAGGAAAAGGGGTGGCCTGGTGGGGCCAGACACTGAAGGTGCTGCTTGTCCAGCCAAGCTGGCTAATGGAAGGCCTTAAATTTAGTGAGGGACTGTGAAACCCACTTCAGAGAAGTCTTATCTGGCCTGTCTCCTATTTACCAGCACAAATAAGAACAATGGGGTTCTCCTTGTATTCATGCTATTTATAACTCGGTTCATTCTTTAATGATACGTGGCACATCAATTGTTGCCTGACAAAGGAAACTCCTTATGAAATGTTAGAGTCAACAATTAAAATCTGCTGCCTTGTCTCAGCTCCAAAGACACTTTCTTTTTTTTTTCTTCTTAAAGCTGATGTTGCTGATTCTAACAAATCAGTAATTATTTAAGTTACTGCTGTCATTTGCACGATCTGGAAAAGGATCTCTAAGCTGTCCTTGAACTGGAGTGGGAGATGAATGTTCCTTATGTGAAAAACTATTCAAAACCAATTTGTGTGTTTTGGTTCAAAGTTGACCCTCTTTTCAGCCTGTCTAATTTCTTTAATGATTCCGCCTTGCTACATGTTCTTAATATCTAGAATTTCTCATTTCTTTGCTATTTTAGCAACCTTTGGGCATTTTTGCATGTGAGGTCACTTCATAATTTTTATGTTTAAAATCACTAGACTTCTAAAAACAACATTCTTTATTACGGAAAATATTATTTTTCATGCGTCTCTCATGCAAACACTAGAAATAATAGCCAAAGAAACAAGGCAAAATTTTCATGTGCTTATTTTTGCTAAGTGTTAAATTCTTCATACAAATCTCCAAATGGCTCTTGGATTCTGTCGATGTTAAAAGGTGTGTCGTTTTCCCTGTAAAGTGATACCCCCCAGGGCTGAGGGAGTGCAGGGCTCTTTCCGTGTGTTTAGGTGAAGCAATCAGTGGCTGCTCATTTGCTCCAGAAGTTTCTCACCAAAGCCTGCTTGCCCTCTTGGTGTCCCTAGCCCTCACCTGTGTCTTTGCTGGGGCAAGACTGAGATCTTTGCTGTTGTCTGGTCCTGTTTCCTGGGCAGTTTCTCTGAGACTGCACCTCACCAAAGGATGCTCATTCCCTTTTGACTGGCAGAAGTTTCCATGTTCTGAGTCTTCTCAAATTTGAATTGCCACTTCCCACCCCTGCAGGAGCAGGGTGTCCATTTAGTTTATATCAAAGCAAGGCCTTGGCATGACACAGTTTTGCTGGTACAGTCTCGTTTAGCTGTGTCTAGACTAGGGAGTAGCAAGTTAACCAAACTAGTTAAAACTACTCAAAGTAGTGAGTTAACCAAAGTTAACTCACTTTGGTTGCTTACTCTGTGCAAGACCTTGCGTGGAGACAAGCCCTAACACTCCCGGGCTCCAATTAAAAAATGAATTTATGGTGACTAAAAGTGAAGTAAAACAGAAGAGTTTTCCTCATGTGTTCCCCAAGTCTGGAAGAGTGATGCTGGATGGGAGTGGTGCATCAGTGCCATACTGATTTGTTTCAGTGAATTTATAGCCTGGCTCGGCTTCGCCAAGAATAATACCAGATACGTTAGAGAAACTGCGTCTTTGTTTTACTGCGACGTTGCTCTCCATTCTAATAAATCTTATTTTTAATTAGACCCTCAGTCTAGACTGTCAGGCAGGTTTGTTTTTACAGCCATCTATTTTTGTTTACTTCCTCACGGCGAAAACATTCCAAAAGGACAGTAGAACAGATGGAAAGTGATAGCCGTGATTGCACTGCACAAATACATCGAGCTGCGTTAGTTACTGCAAAAGAATTTCAAAGGGCCTGTTGTGAAGTGGTAATTTATGTGCCAACAGCCAGGCAAAAAGTAATGAAAACAAGAGTTTGCCTTAGCATTTCGTGTCCTGCAGCTGTCACACACACATGCACGCTGTTGGTAGGCTGGGGCTTGGATTGGCACAGTGATCTTAAAGAGGTGTGTAAGGGTTCTGCTGCAATTGATGCAGCCATCCAGGCCTACAGAGACAGAGGCATTCGGCAGCTCAGACAGGTGGGAGGAGCTTTTGGAGAAGAGCATCTTCTTACAGTGCATCACCTTCCCATCCTCTGCCCTCTGTCCCAGAGGTGGCATCATCCCATGGCTCAGTTTGGGTTCCCTGCAGTGACCCTGTGAGGGAACTGACTCCTAAAAGCCCTGTGGAGCTGGTTTGGGATCTCTAATAGAGCTGGAACACAAAGACAGGGTTTTTCTCACAGATCTTTGAGTGAAATGAATGGGAATAGGTTTGTCATGTGCTGACTATTAACCCTTGTAAATAGCCCCTCTCCAGCCCTCTCATAGCCCGTTTATGCACTGGAAGGTGCTCTAAATTCTGCCTGGACTCTTCTCCAGGCTGAACAACCCCAGCTCTGACAGCCTGTCTTGACAGAAGGGGTGCTCCAGCCCTCACAGCATCCACTTCTTATTAAATTCTGTATGAACAGCGCTGATAAGACTGAGGAGCTGCAGACTTTGTGTTTTACAAGTTACTTTTGACTCCTTTCCAGGCCCTGGGTTGGATCTGTCTTTTATGGGGCATCTTTCGGGTACTGAGCATGACTGCCTCTGTTGCTGATGGGAGCAAAGATGGGGTTTGTGAGCTGGGTTATGGCAGCAGCAGCAGCTTTTTGGAGGTCTCCATCAGCAGGTGGAGCATCATGGCTCATTCCAGAGCTCTCTCCTGGAGAGCAGAGCTGGACCAGCAGCACCCATGTGCGTGCCCTGCCTGTGGGAGCAGGGTCTGCAATCCTGCCAGGGGCTTCCTGCCAGGAGTCACATGTGGAGCTGCTCTGGGCTGGCTCATAACTCTGCTCTGATACTGCTGCTGGTGTGAGTTTGTCATCTGCTGTTGAAGCAAAAAGTAACAAGAGACAACTTTCTACCCAATGAGTTATGCTAATCAGTGCTAGTTTTGGTTATAAAATCATTTAAGTTTTTTCCTTAAGGATTTCTTTGGAGGTGTTTTAATTTTAATGCTTCCGAAGACTTTTCAAGATTTTCCTTTTTATCTAAAATATGAATGAAAAAAAATATTAATTTAATATTTTAAGCAAGTAGTGCTTCATATCTAGTCCTCTTCAATTACATTTTAAGGTGTATATTTTTATTTTTGGTAGCTGCAGTATTTCCTGAAGTATAATCCAGAAGAAGACTATTAGCTCTAAAAACATGTATATGATGTTCCACCTACCCAGATGTGTAGTCCTCTCTCTAAGCTATGAACAGAATTGATATCCTACTTGTACCAAATTAATTTAAGTAGCATCCAACACTAGATAGTGCTGAATTACACAGAGCCATGCTAATGGGCTTTCAAAAGAAGAACTTGGTGTGTAGCATCCTGAAGCAGTTGGGGAGAGGAAAAAAACCAAGTTCACATCACAGGACATATATGTATATCAAGGCAGAAAAAACAGTACTTTAAGCTGGAGGGGCATGTTTGCCATGGGCACTGTGTATGGGGAAATATGTGATTCTATTTCCCTTGCAGTGTACTAGGAGATAAATTGTTCCTTGGAGAGCTGCAGAGAGAGCTGAGCTGAATGCTTTTCATGTCAACTCCTTTCTGGATCACTTTTGATAAATTAAGAGAATTCTCCTGAAATAGTTCAGAGGAATAAATAAGATGCCAGAGCTGTGCTGCACATCTGTAGCAGATGTGTTTAAAGCTTGACTTTTCCATAGGGGTTTTCTTCTATAATATTACACTTCGGGGTTTTCCCAGTTTTCATTCTTTATTCTTTTCCATGCAGCATTTCTTTTTAATCTATCAAAATGTCATGCTTCCTGAAATATTGAAAACACGTTGCTGTTTAGAAACAGAAGGTGAACTCAGTAGTTTATTGTATTCTTATTTTTTTTGAGACCTGCATTTCTATGTGTATTTAAGTAACCTTTTTTTTTTTTTTCTGAGAATGATTCTATTCCCATTGAAAGTTGCCTTAAAAAGTTTTTGTGCCTGTCTGCTTTGAGGAAAGAATTTGAACCTTTATGATTTCAGTGAACAAATTAATGAAAATCCAGGTTTTTAACCCTGGTAGGGTCATGTCAGATTGTCTGGAAACTAATTTATGGTGGTGGTGATTTTCTTACCACTGTTTTCTTTCTCTAAGTGCCCTTAACTTCATCACTTCAACCTTTTGAGGAATTAGCCTGTTTTATTTTTACCTATAAATTTCTAAACTCCAGATAATTCCTATGGTCAGCACTGAAAGTTGTGTGGGTTTTTTGACATCTGTTTGTTTCTTGGCCCAAGCTGCCAAGTGGGGTTGCAGTTCCTCAGAACGAGGATGAAGTGATTGTGTTGAGATGGTAATTAATTAAACGTGTGCACCAATACCTTGTTATTTCAAGTCCTGGAATTAAGAGACTCAGAACGCTGCCTGACCTGAGCCAGCAGAGAGGGGAGGAAGAGGGAGGGGATTTTTTTCTTGCAGGGCAGGATGATATGGGGCAGGAGCAAGCTGCAGCCATGCCTGCCAGAACGCTTGGATCAGACTAGAGGAACACAGATGGCTGAGGCTGATAAAGGTGTCTCTTATTGTGTTGGCTTTTTATTTTTTCTTTCTCCTCAGAGCTGTTTTGAGTTTGTGTGTGAGGGACGGGTAGGAGGGGAGGAAGACAACTGCATTGTATGATATGTTTATTCTGATACGTTTTACAGCGTAGGGAAGGAGCTGTGTAAATTCAATACTCCTTCTCGGTAGGATGCCAAAAGCTGGAGCTAAGCCCTCCTTTTAGGTTTCTGTAACAAATGAACAATAATGGATCTTCAGGGAATTATGTCACGCTGTCCAACCTTCAGTTCTTATCTGCTAATAGAAAAATCCCCATCCACTGCTGAAAGTAGCTCCTAAAAATTGGTCTGAGGAGCCCTGGAAGCCGTGGCTGCTGCTGCTGCTGCTCGTGACCAGCTCTCCCCTTACACGGCCCCTTTGTGCCTCCTGCACCCCCAGGTGATTTATCATGGTGATTATTTATTTACTGCTCTGCTGTTCGAGGTCTGTGTACAAACACCAGGCACATATGTGTATGTGCAGGAGACACACATGAACAAACAGTGTCCTGCCCCCCAAGAAGGTGGTGCCCAGCTCTGCCTCCAGGTTTGCTTGGAGGAGGAGGAGGAGGCCGAGCCACCTCAGGGACAGGAATGTGTTAAGGAAGAGCAAGTCCCACAGACTCTCAACCTGGGCAAAGCCCAGTTCTTCTCAGCGTTTGTTATTTATTGTTCTAGAAATTAGCTGGTCACTGCTATCTGGAAATGCCGAGTATGAACTTTAAAGCTGCTTGCAGAAATAAATCACTGCCACCAGGCCTGGTGGCTGTTCCAAGTCTGTCAGAGCTGTTCCACCCATGAGCAGCACCATCCATCAGGGCAAGGCTGAGGAGAAGGGAGTGGAAGCAAGACCTTTTTTCTCTTCCATCTGTTTAAAGCAAAGTCTTAAAGAGGCAATTTCTTTAGAGGGCCCTAAGATGCTTGTAAATGATGGCAGTAATGTTCTCCTGCTTGTGACAGCTGGAAACCCACAGGATGTTCTTGCCCGTGAGCATGGAAGAGAAATGGTACCTGAGACTTCACGCTAGGGCAAATAAATTTCATTTTGAATATCTTTTTTCAATTGGCAGACATTAAGTTGAAATATTGCAGTTGTTTTTCATAGAAACTAAGATACTAAAAATCGGATTGCAAAGTGATACTCCTAATGGTGTAAGTAAACTTCATCCAAATCAGGGCTATTTTGGTTTGTTGTCTTCCAGATGTTCTTTTTGTCCTTCCTTGATCATCCCATATGTATTTGTTTTTAAAAGACCCATGGAAGTACAATTTACACCAGTAAAGCTGCCCAAAACTGATGGAGGGAGACAGCTTTTCATTCTAAGACTTAATGCCATAAAAATGCATGTGCTTTTCTGATGTCATGAGGTCTCACATGTGCAAACAGTCTCTTCTAAAAATACACTGTAATATTATGATTATTAATTGTGGCTGCCACTATACAAATAGAAAAATAAATGCAGCTCAACTACATTCCCTTTCCTTTAAAAAGAAAAAAAAGCCCCTTTGTGTGAGTAAGAAAATGCTACTTTTTTTCTGTGAAAATATAACGTTGTTATTACAGCTTTGTCTCTCTAAAGGATGTATGAGCATGAGAATCTGGAGTATATGAAAGAAATTATTACTAAACAGTGGACTGGCTTTCCTTTGACTTATGCTCATTTTCCTTTACTGCAACTCTATTTTATTTAGTTAAATTGCTCTTAATTTACATTGGTATAACCAAGCAGAAAATAAGGCCCAGAGTACACTAGAAGGACCTTCTATTTGTGTAAATTAAAATCTATATTGAAAGTGACACGGGGTAAACACTAAACATCTAACAAAAAGCTTGCCCTTTGCCAAGGAAATAAGGAAATCAAGACGTTCTGGAGTCTATAATTAGGCACTTTTCATGGCTGGAGCTCTGTAAAAAGGACTAGAAGACAATGGTATTAGCACAGTACTGTGAGGAAAAGAGCTAGGGATGAATTTTGCTGTGAAGTGGGCTACAGGGCAGTTTAATGGGGAGCAGTTTTGTGGGGGCCTGGGTCGAGAAGTCAGACTCTGGAAATTAGTTTGTAAACAAACACACTGCTCCCTGCTCATGCAGTTAAAAATAATTTTGTGTTAATTTAGAGTGCTTTCTGTTGTGGCAT
This sequence comes from Chaetops frenatus, assembly GCA_013400775.1. Taxonomy (NCBI): domain Eukaryota; kingdom Metazoa; phylum Chordata; class Aves; order Passeriformes; family Picathartidae; genus Chaetops; species Chaetops frenatus. Next base: position 488,458 of record VZTR01032786.1, read on the forward strand.
AGTTTTAAAAAGACCAAAATTGGCTGTTTTGTCTGAATTATGTTGGGGTAGGTACTTGATGTCCACGCTGGGATCTGCATGCCTTGCTTAAAATAAGCCACTGTATTTGGGATTTGGCTAAATTTTCATAGTGGATCCCATAGTAGATCCAGGTTTCTGTTTATACTGTGAATAGCACCCAGCAAATCCTTCTGGAATGCTTGAGAGCAGGTTGGTGGTCACAGGTCCATCTTTCTGTGGCTCCAACTTCACTTGCAGATAGAAGGGGATGAAATAGACCATGAAATTCAGTGGTTCATAAATACTTAATCATGTTTAGGTGGCACGCTCCTGGATCAGAAATTCAGTTTATTCATAGTTCTTTAAATTTTCATTTCAGAAAGTTGTATTTGAATGAAAGAATTGTTTTTAGTAGTCTGAAAGGTAACTTTCACCACCACTCCAAAATCAATTTTGTTATGATTATAGGAAATAACCTTGTGTCTATGTATTTCTTAATTTGAAAACCAGAAGGCTGGTGTTTAGAATAAAGGATTCTGAAACAGAAATAGTGCATTAAATTTCCTTTGCAACTTCCAGAGACATTGATTAATTAGGACAGTCAGCATGGCTTGCTTTCAGAAAGAAAAAGCTTAATGATTAACTAAATTCTTTTTCTGTCCCCCCACTGAGCATATAAAATGGTTATAAAAGAATGTAAAAGAGGCACAGTTGGAGTTGTTGTTGTTGTGCACAATAAAAACACAGGCGAATATTTCACAATATTCTGAATGTAGCCAGAAACATTAATTTCCATGTGATAGCTATCAAGATCTTTGTATAATCATGTATCCTCCAGGTCATTTAGTGGTTTTGGGAGAGAAAAGCTGTCACAATCTGTGGATTTTAGGTTAAGTAACACCTACATCGAACGATTTACCAACACTCCTTTTTGTGTTTTGCACCATTGGAATTGCAAACCAGGGATTTGAGAAATTTTTTACCAGTTTTAAGCCAAATGGCATTGGTCTGGCTTGACATTTCTAAGTGCTTGGTGAGAAGTAATGAGGCTCCAGACATGCCCTTTCTGATGTGAGATTTTTTTTGTCGTCGGCGGAGATGAGAACTTTTGTCCTATAAATAAGGGAATTGTAACCTTGTCCAAGGCAATTGACAATGGCTTTCATATTCCATGCTGTAATTCCATGCTGTTGGTTTCCACAATGATGGCAGTGTGCTGGAAAGTGTAATTATGTACCTCCTGAATGAATCCCACACAAATCCAGGCTTTTGGAGATACCGAGATGTGTGGGACACCACAATTTTTGCTCCTGTTCAATGATACCAGTTGCAATTCTCCGTTCTTGAACCAGGGGCCTTGAGAGAGGTTATTTTTGGGAAACTTTACTGTTTTGGGAAAGAATTGTCCTCATGTTAGCTGATAGCGCTGTGTAAATTACTGTGGGTTTTTTTCTGTGTGTTTCCCCCAGTCGTGTGAAGGAGAATAGTAGGATATATCTGTGTGATTCACCACAGCTTTACAAGTACAAAAGTTTATGTAATGTAGTGGCAGTCCTGAATCCATGTAACAGATGTTATATATATATGAAAGTTACACCGGGCTAGCTTCAATGGGATAACTTTAATTTATATGTTTTGAAAGACAGATCCCATGTTGAACTACTTTATAAATATACCATTGCAGGTTTACACAGTCAGTGCCCGTCAGTAGCTTCCAGCTCCATGTTCTCACCTAATGAGTCCCCTAAAAATCATTTTCCCTCTAAGTTTCTAAGCTCAGCCAGTGATAGTTTCCCAATTGCCAGCTTCTACAAGCCCAAGCATTTGAAATTTAGTTTTATCATGCCAGGGGATGGAATTAGGTCTCTTACAGTGTGTGAATACCTCTTCAGAAAGATTTATGGCTTCAAGTCTGAGCCTAACATATACTTCTGAGGGATTGTTTGTGTTACAGGCTGATAGGTTTTGTCTGGCTCCCCTGGATTTTGAAAACATTGGTGGGATGGTGACACCCTGATGGGATGGTCTGGTGGTCTCTCCTCTTGAGGATTTACTGTCTTTTGAGGAATGTAAATTCTGCTCCAGGCTGGTTTGCATTAAATTTTGTGGTGACAGTGGCTTTATTTTCTAAAAATGGCCTGCACTGGACATTGGTATAAAAATATTCAATAGGTTTGGAGCATCTGGACAGTGTCCTAGGACTTAGTCTCCTTCTTTTGTGCCAGTTTTTGGGGTGGGAAGGGACACCTCTGTAAGGCTGGACCTTGCCCTCAATGGGGAGGGCCACCATAGGGTATCCTTGACACAGCTGCAGCCACAGAATAACCCCGTTTTCTTTAGAATTTTCTCTATACTGTGGCTTCATCTGTTCTTGTTCTGTCTATAAAATTCTGTTATCTGTCCTTATATCTTTCTTTCATAGACACTTAACATTTTTCTTTAACCAAACAGAAACTCATGCTCTCAGTTTTTAACAACAGAACTTTGTGTTTGGTTGCTAATTTCTTGAAGCCAGAAATGTTGTAGCAATCAGGTTTTAACTGTGTCTTGCAAAAAATTTGCCAAAAATTAAAAAAGTTATCTGAAGGTTTAGTTAGTGGTGCAACAGCTCCCTCATTACAGACCTGCCTGGGTGGGTAATGGGGTCCAGGAATGAGTGGAATGAAGGAATGTAGCTGCATCCCAGGGCTCCAGGACAGGTCAGGGATGTCCACAGCTTCAGTGATCATTGAGGATGGACACTTGGCTGCTTGCAAAGGGGTTTTCCCCAGGCATGGAGGGCTACTGGTTGAGAGCTCTGGCAGCAGAGCAGGTAAACACCCATATCCAATTGCAGAGTGTAGAGATCCTCATATAGGAGAGCTGGAGGGACAAGGGCAAATGGGATGTGTCATCTTCCCCAGGGAAAGAGGTGGAGCCTCTGATCCATTTAAGTACCTTTACTGTAGAAGACAGGTACTATTCTTTTATCTTGAAATTGTATTCTAGTTTTCTCTGTCATTGGTTGGACCCATGGGACTTACACTCCACTGTTAATTTCCAAATGTTAATTATGTGTATGTTTATTTGAATGAGTAATCATTGCTATGTATTGTTTTTGTTTAACACTTCTTCCTGCTCTGTTACTGGCAGCAGCATTTGATTTATTTCTGTGATTAATTCTTACCCCTTTGAAATCCATGGAGCCTTTAAAAAAAGAAGAAAGAAATCCTAACAATAATAGTAGCATTCAAGCTCCTTTATCTTCATTTTATTCTAGTGCAGTGGTGGATATTCCAAATTCTCCATGGTAATAGAGAAGCATTTCAGAAACAAATATCTTGCCAGATCTTTGCATTTTCACCACAATTATTGCTAAGGAGAAGGAGTGCTTTATCAGCCGTGGGCTTTGTAGCGCCAGAAACATGGGCGTTTAAAGCTGATGCAAATGAGAATTCTCCTTCCATTGTGAGTTTAGTGCTGAAGCAGTGCAATTTTTTAAGAACCGGGGTTCTTTTCTTAGAAAAACCTCCCTGGCACGTCTTTGGTAAGCGAGCGGCGCGGGGCATCCCTGCGGCTCCCTACAGGAGGAGCAGAAAGGTCTCCCTTTGCGGGGCTGCTTCTGTTACCCAGGGACTGTGGGCATCAGCTGTTACCCCTTTCTGTGCTGCTTTCACAGCTCTGCTGCTCAGGGCCTGCAGTGGCCAGGCTGGTGGGACTGTCCTGCTGACACAGAAAGAGCATGGACAAAAAAAACCAAAAAAAAACCCAGCCAAGAGTTTGGCTGCGGGTAATTGACCAAAATGTTTTTATGGATTCAAACCACAGAATGGTTTGGCTCACAAGGGACCCTAAAGACCATCTAGTTCCAGCTACTCCATCATGGACAAGGATGCCTCCCACTAGACCAGGGTGCTCAGAGCCCCACCCAGCCTGGCCAAATCCAAATCAGTTTAACATTTATTTTTTCCTGGTACGGCTGCTGGCCTCAGGCAGACATCTCCCACCTTTGGTGTCACATCTGGCCTCCGCTGCCAGCAGGGAAATAAGTTGTTGCTCCTGGAAGTTCTGCCTGATCTTTCAGTGGCACGAATAAGGGTCTGTTCCAGTGCTGTAAATCTCACAAAGTCAAGGGTTTGGAACTGTGGAGCTTCTCTACATAAATCAAAGGCAAGGTCGAGTTGCAATAACAAGTACATTGTTTTTTCTGTGATAACATTGTATTTTTATTATTTCATTCCTGTAATTTAATCCCATAACTGATATTCTGCTGTGGTCTGAATTTAGAATTAGCACTTGTGGCATTAAACTGTTTTAATATCTATTTATTCTACTTTGAGACTATGGGATAAACACTACCCTTTCAGAGGATTTTATTTATTTATTTATTTCTTTAATCTAAGCTTTTTTAGACTAAAAATAGTTCTTGTTGAGTAAGGAATAGTAAGGAACGCAGCACTGTCCTTGACCAGGCTAATTACCAAACACTTCAAATTAAGGATATTCATCAAGTGAACCCATGAAAGAAGTGATCTAATAAAAAAAATTATGTTTTAAGAGCTTTCATCTCCAGTGAGATTACTTGCATGAGTCAGTTGAAAAACATTCACCTTTGTTCACTGACATTTAAGAAATAAGTAGCCTGGAGCTACTCATTATGTTGTCGTTATTTAACACTTGTTTAACTACCAGTTGTTTTGTCTATAATACAGAGGATTAATTCTGGAGATGTATGATAGCTAATTTGATATTTAAGACTTCCTTAATGGCTAGGTTAAAGGATTACTAATAATGAAACTTTAAAAGAACTGCTATGCCAATTATTAGTAACAATAAAACCCCATCAGTTCCTTTTATTGATATGGTATAATATCTTATTAAAAGTTTGTGCACCTACCAAGTTTTGCCTGCAAGGCAATGGGGCTCTGTGAGACCTGGGCAGACAATCATTCCAGCCACTCAAGGGTAATGCAATACAGAGTGCATGGAATTGTCTGCATTTGGATTAGTGTATTAAGAGTCTTTTTTCTTTTAAATGAAACTGCTCCGTTCACCAGGGTTTGATGAGCATTCCTGCACAGCTAAGAATATGCATGTTGGGTGGAAGAAGAAACTAAAAAACTGTTTCATGTGTTTGTGAGAGCTGAACCTTTATGAGAGCATTGCACTGGGGTCTGTCATGTATGTGTGCCCCTGTGTCAGCCAAAAAATATGTATAGAGGAAAAGGAATTTTACCTCTCCTTACAGGCTTCAACAAATGTTCATGTTGACAGATTACTTTTTGAGACATGATTTTTGTGTGGATGAGCATCTCAATCCAAATGGTAGTATCAAGTGTGGGAGATCTTAGACACAGCAGTGTACATAATGTATTATGTAGAGGAAACAAAAGAAATGGGTATCATTGTCACATCATCACCTTTGAAATAATTTTATGGGCTGCCACCAGAGTTTGTGTTGGTACTGTGCCCCTGAAAAGGATGGTGTCTCTTCCTAAGGATAACTTATGGATAACTCTTGAATATTCCTTATGATGTGTTCCTCACAGCTTTGTGTCATAGCCCAGGAAAATGAGCCAGGAAGCAGAGAAAGGCCACTGTAGGGAAGGGTAAACTTCGGGGCCAGGTCTACAATGCTGGGCTTGAGTCCCAACCTGGGCTCTGTCACGCTGAGGGGATTACTCAGTCTGTGCCCTGACAGCTCACCCAAAATGTGTCGGAAATATTAGTCACCTGTTAGTTCAGATTAACGAGCTTTACACACTTGTGTTTGGCAGGTTTGGAATAGGTGCTGCCCATTTTTCCCCTCTAGTTTGAGAGGTAAGTCACCTAGAAGCACACCTGGAAGTTTTTATACCAGCACTTGAGACCCCTGCACCTGCCCTATTTGCTGGGACCTGGTCACTAAAGATCTGTGCTGCCCATGGTCGTGTCTAAAGGAAGTTTCCTATCCATTTGACTTTGAAATACTCTGCTTTTAACTGAAGGATCCCTAAAGATCGGAACTCTATCAGTTAAATATTTTGTTGCTTAGCTGCTTGGTAAAGAGCCCACATCCCTAGAATATAACCTTGCTGCTGAAAAAGAACCATCTGTCTGGGTAATGTTTGTACTGCACTGTTTTGAAGCAGATTCAAGGCACTAGAATAAACAAACTAAATCTTTGCTGCCTTCTAGGTGATCTTACTCAGTTCTGAAAGCTACCTGCTTGGTTCTGGAGCATAATGTCAACTTCAAAAACTGTTAAATCCGTATCACAGGATATTTTCCTATTGTTCCTATTTGGTGGTTCCTACACCCAAAGGATTTTTAAGCTGGTATAAAAGACACAGCAAATACATAAATAAACAAAAAGGAATGAAGGTGCAGGAGTTAAGATTCAAAAGGATGGTGCCTTTGACAGAAATCCTTGCTGCATGAACCAGGAGAGCTGCCCAGAGGTGCAGGAGGTTGTATTGGGAGGAATGGCAAGTTTTGGGCACAGAACACCTGGTGTAACTCTGGAGACAGAACCAAATTGGAGGTGATGCCTGTCTGATAGAAGTGATGGTGCCTTAGGTGAACAAATGTATTAATTGACTGTGATTCTGATTAATAGCCTCCTGATTAATGACAGATGTCCTGTGGATGTAACTAATTTTCAGTGTTTTTTCAGTGTCTACCTGTATTTTGGCACTGCTGATATGGATAAACACCATTGCCCAATGAAGCTTGTTAGATACTTGTCCTCATTCCTGTTTCATTGCATGTGGATATTAACTTCAAACTCATATTTCATATATTTCATTCAAAGTTTGTTGTAAAGTATCCCTAATGAAAGCAAATGCTTGGTTGCCCACATACTATAATTTTTAAAAAACTTTGGAGATTTTTGTCTTATATAAGCCTGATTTTAGAGACATAGTTTGGTTGTGTTCTTGTGAGCTGCATGGGATTACTCATTTCTTGGAGGCAGTCAAGTTTTTCTTACTTAACTTGGTGTCGACAAGTGGCTTTTTTAAATGTAATGCTCTTAGAAGGTCATTTGACTTTTGAGGGTTATTCACATTGTTAGCCCAAACACTAAAACCTTGTGTCCCTGGGTTCTGATTAGTGACACTTTAATAAAGTCATTTGAAGTTCAGTAGACTGAATTTTCCACCTTTTCTAGTGTTTCTATGGTCACAGGGAAGCGACCTGTATTCAATCTTTTAGATGCAAATCTTTCAAAAGTTACTGTGCAATTTTGTGTACCAGGCATCTTCATGGGTTACAGAAAACAGCTACAGCAGTGTGTTTTCTCTTTCTTTTCTGTTTTCCTCCTCTCTTTTTTTCTAGTGATGTGACAGCAATTGAGTGAACTTGGGTCTTTTGGGATAACAAAGGATAGAGGAAAATCTTAAAGGTTTTTATTGCCTCACTTGTTTTTTTGGCAGGGCCAGGACAGACAAAGGGCTTTCCACTTGATTAGATAATAAGGCAAACGTGGTCTTCGAGTGAAGAATATCTTTGCATTCTGCTCTTCTTTTTTCACCAACCCCCCAAAAAAAGAGGGGGGGTGGCAAAGGAGAAAACTATGCCTAATCAGCAACAATTAAATCTTTCATGGGGAACCCACTTTGGAGGAATTAATGCATTTTGTATTGCCTAACAACTTGAGTGAACACGAACAACACGTGAGAACTGAGGGGAAGAAAAATTATGGCCTTTTTTTTTTTTTTTTTTTTTTTTTTTTTTTTTTTTTTTTTTTTTTGTGGTTCTTAAGGACCAGGGAAGGGCAGGTCATTGACTTGATTTTCATGGGAAGATTGACTCCGGAGCGCTCGCATATCCAGGAGTGGAGCGAGGGGGTATTGACAGCTGGGCTTTGGGGAGGGGGGGCCTGTGGGAGCAGGGATTGTGCCATGGCTTGTTGGGGAAAAACAAGGGAAGATGGAGAACAAAGCCCAGAGAGAGGGAACAGTAGCTGCAGTGTCCCGGGGCTGAGGGGCCGCTGCTCCTTGGATGTGTGTTGTGCTTGGACTCAATGAGCTGTGGTAGAGAAATATCAGAATAATGGCAGGGGCTGCCCTTAAGTGAGGAATAGTCTGCTGGAAAAGGAGCTGGAGAAGTTGTGCCGTGTCTGTCCATGCGTGCTGTGGGAGGGTAGAGAGGGTGCTCAGTCAGCCCTTTCAGACCTTCCCACTGCCTTAGAACAGCTCATGCCAAAGAAATCTGGGCATCCAGGTGTGTTTTGCCAAGATTTCCTAGTAAGTTCTGCGGGCTAAGGACAATAACTAACAGTGGTTTTTTAATTATTATTTTCAAGATTTCTAGCTTCTGACACCTGGTTTGCTTGTCCTCTCTGGTTAGAAATAATCCAGATGCTGAGGTGTGCTCACAAAAATACACCAGCCCACCTGTTCCCTCTCCTCAGATCCTGGATGTTGACTCCTGGATATTCATCCAGTCTTCTCACCCTCTCTCCTCAGAGGGAAAAGTGCAAGCCCCATCCTCTGCTGGTTGTGCAACCCTCCCGACTCTGCCAGCCCATCCCAGGCTTTCCCCTCCTCCTCCCTTCACTCCCGTGTGCTCATTCCCAAAACTGTCACAGCCTGCAAGACCTTGAGTCGTCATTTGTCTCCTTTTATCCCATTAATCCCGTGTCTTTCTCGTCCCTCCCTCTACCTCTACCATTATTTCCCACCCTCACTGGGTGCCAGCAACTCTATCCTCAGCCAAGTTTCCTTCTTGATGCAGTAGTTTTTCCAGCTTTTTCCCCAGGAAGGTTTTGGTCCCTGTTGAGCATCACATGCAGGACACAAGATTGTTATTTAAAGCAAATATTTTTTTCCCCGTAAGAAGTCCACACTTCAAGTGAAGTTGCAATTTGTTAAAGCCTAATCTCATGAGCTATTAAAATAACTTGAAGGCAAATGAAAATTATGTGTGGTTTTGCAGGTAAAGGAAGCATGGAAAGAGCCAAAACAAACAAGTTTGGCCCTTAAATGCTTCTCTAAGAGAGGACTCTCTCCACTCCTTCAAGCTTTTACCTTGGTGCCCAGGCTGTATTTTAGGCTCCAAAATGCCAATACCCTTCGGTATTGGCAAGCAAGCAAACCCCTCTCCTTGCTCAGGGTCCCACACCAGGTTGTGTGACCCAGTTGTGGAGGTTTCACCACTCAGAACCTCAGAACCATTTCCTTTTTTTTTTTTTTTTTTTTTTTTTGGTTTTAACCACTTAACCAAGTTTTGGCAGCAAAAGCCTTGTCGGCTGCATCAGAAGTTTCTTCATTCAGTTAATTCAGGTAATTTAGAGCTAGGAAACTGAACTGAGTGGAAGCTGGGAAAAACTGAGAAATAATAATTTCCTTACCCAAAAATAGTGAAGAACCTGTGAGGAAATGAGATCTGCTAGTTGTGTGCTCCTGGAGAGCAGGGTGACAAGAGGTGATGGCTGGGTTTTTCCTTCCAGTCTCTGAGGCCAAAGGAAAGGCAAGGAGGTAGGAGCTGTCTGCTAGAAGCTTTTTTCTGATGAGGAAACAAGTAACTGTTTGGTTTTTTGGTTTTTTTTTTCTATTTCTCTGTATTTTTCAGACGATTTTAGCACTGTTTCAGTGATTATGACTTCACAGATGACAATACAGTTAAGTACATCTTCATAGCTTGATCTTACAGTCAGATTTTCATTAATTCTTTTGAAGTGCTCATAGTGGGCTTGTGAATATGTATTAAGATAGACAAACATATGAAAACTGTTTTATTTATATGCATATGTGATGTTCCACTGGGAAGTGCTACCTCCTTTAATAAGCAATACTTATTGCTGTTTATTTTTGGCTTTTTAAAATTTTATTTTATGTCACGAGTTGCTCAGCCGGTCTTGTGGAAGTGCATTTTAATTTTTTTAAACCCCTGTGAAGTCCGTCGGCTGAATTTCCCTTTTTAGGGAGCTGGAGTTCCTTTCACACATGCAGCCCTCAATTTGCACAGTTGCTCTGAATTGCAACTGTTCTCTGCAAAGGCACGGAATGGCAATCCAAGGCAAAGTCCATGGTTTTTGATGCTGGCTGAAAGCAAACCGACCCACGCTGCCCGGCATCCAAAAAACCCTGGGGTTAGTGCTGCACAAAGATCACTGTAGGAAGTGGCTGAGTTGTTCCTTTTTCCCTTTCTAGCGCTGTCTTTTATCCGAATCCCCGCTTTGCTTGAGCTTTAGAAGTCAAATGAGCAGAAGAAATGCAGTAGATGATTTGAGATGTGTGTGGGAAGAATGGGAGCTGAAAGATTGGCTTTTCTGAGGGCTTCGCTCAGTTCCTGCCTCCCCAAAGAGACCGTGGGGAGGTTATTCTTCCTGACTGCATCTCTGCAGCAAAATAATTGCTTTGAGGATGCTGCTGTGGAAAAACACTTCATTTCAGATTGTCTTTGTTTTAATGGTGGTTTAAAAAAAAAAACAAACCCAAAAAAGGCAAGCAGCAGAGGTAGGGAATTGGTTTGGCTAAATTAAAGCGCTTTATGGGTAGTTTAATAGGCGTAAATGGCATCATTAAAATCAAACAAACGTGGCCTCCTGAGCTTTAATGAATGTTCTGTGTTTCACAAAGTGTCACAAAGTTGTGAGTGCTGGAGCATTGGTGTGCCTTGTGAAGTCCTCAGTCCAGGTGGGAGTGGGGGTCTCTCTATGCTGGGGATGGGGTAGGGGTGAAAGGATGTAAAGGAAGGAGGAGGAGGAGGACTGGGGGGCCCTGGTGCACTGGAAGCTCAAGGCAACTGTGTGGGTGCCACAGGAACAGGACTCTGGCAGCGAGTGCCTTCTGTCTGATGGGGCTACCTCTTACTGGGTGTCTTCCAGCTGGAAGATCCATGAGCAAACCTGGATCCCGTGGGGAAAGCTCTGTGAATCCCATGGGCTCTCTGCAGCACCCACCAGATCAAGTGCTGTCCTCAGCTTAGACCTAAGGTGCCTTAATCAATTAGTCTGGGAAGCAGCTTCCAGCTGTAATTGGTCTGATCTGTAATCTTTGTCATCTCATCCAGCAGATTATCCATTTTTAGCTGATTTGTGGCCGAGCAACCTGCACGTCCTGGCAAAGTGATGCTCTAAGGTCACTCCCTCTGCTTGTAGCACTCCTATAGCTGCCTCCTTTCTTTCTGGCAGTTCAGTGCCTCTTTAAACCCAGGAAAGAATTGACTGAAAAAGGAACATCAGGTCAGGAGTAGATGATGTTTGAGTGTTCAGAGAAAGCTGTGTATTATTGCTGTTCATTCAAGCAAAAAGAAAGAGAGAAAATGTGCTTTCGTTGAATTCAGAGCTAATGTATTAAGATGACAAATTGTGGTGCTCCATGCTGTAGATAGACAAATGTAATGCAGTGATGCTGCATGAAATACAGTAATAGCTGAGAAGAACTGAAGGCAAAAAAAAAGAAAAATTAATTCTTGCAGATTTGTATTTCTGCAGGGAGCTGCCATTTTTGTAACAAGATGTTTCATAACATTGTGGCTGTTACCCAGTGTATTTCTTAAGTTGTAGCCCTTTTGTCTGAAGTGGAACGAAAAATTTCTGATCCAACCCATTGTGTATATTCAGTGAAATTATTCCAATAGGACAGTTAGGGTGGAAAGTCATTCCTAGATGTTCCTAGTTAACATGACTTCCAGTTATTTGTCACACCTTCGTTTCTCTTCAACTACAAAAAGTGAGAGCATTTTCATTGCCAGCCTCCAGGCTCCAGACCTCACTGCTGGCCTTTCTGCACCCCACGCTTTCTAACTTTTTGGAAATCTTGGGTATTTTGTATTTCTACCCTTTTAGAACCTCCTGCACACTGAAAGGGTGGAATCCCTGATTTATCTCTCCCATTGTCTGTATTATGCTAGGCCTCAAGTAAATCTATTCTCTATCTTCAGCTTTTATTACTAATAGTTTTCCCAAGTTTCTTGGCACTTTTTTAAAGTGGTTCTGTGGTTCGATATTGCAGAAATGTAATTTATTCTGAAGTCAGTAAAAATCCCTCTGCTTGTTGGTTGCAATTAGGATTTCAGGATCGTGATGAACAAGCTGATTTCTCTCTGCGCAGTTTCTCAACTTTTCTCCTCTGTGCATTATTAGAATAAAGGCACACATTGCTCCTTGCAGTTTGGGAGAGGCAACCGAGCTGATGCAGTTCTTGTAAGTTAGACAGCTTTTATTTCGAGTGCATGGGAGTGATTAAGTGGTTTGGCAGCTGGTCAGAGTGGTTGCTTAAGGACTGCAGCTCCACAGTATCTTTCAAATGGAAAACAAGCCAGTAATTTAGTGATATCACTGACAAACATAACATTCTTTCAAAGCAGGCAAAGATGTTATGCACGAGGGATAGACAGCATCCCTGCTTTTGGCCTCTGCTGGCTCATGCATTCCTATATGCTGCTTTGCTCCACAGTAAGCAAAAAATGAACGTTGAGTATTTTCTTTAATCTGGTGCGAATTTTCCTTTCGCTAAAACCATAGGAGGCATTAGAGCACATCCAGCCTGGAATTACAGACTCTTGCTTTGTGCTGTGTTAATTGGATTAAGTTGTTAGTGTTACCTCTTCAAGAAGAAGAGACAAACTCTCCCTGGCAGTGTTAGTTAGCATGGGACAGCCTGCTTGTTGCAATCTTTGGGAAGCAAACTGGCAGTGCTGGCTTGCCAGCAGGGATAGATCATTCCACCTACGGAAAACAATGCAGGTTATGATCCAGAAATCCTTACCCTTGCCAGACAAGATGAGCAGCGGCATGGGAAGACACAGGCACACCTAAGTGAGTCTTCTGAGTCTCACTCCAGTGCTGTCCTCGAGGTTTGTAGTGTTTTAAATTTCTACTGACTCTTTTACTGAAGTGGCTGTGCAGACCATTGGAGTGTGGTCCAGTATGGACGGGGCAATTTCTGTTCTAGCTGCAAAAGGCACCTCGTAGTTCTGCAATGTTGCTCTAAATTGCATGCTGTTCATTTTCAAGACTAAAATGAATCACTGTCAGGCTTGTACATAATTCCATGTTTGGTCCTAATGCAGTGGTTGCAGAGCTTGTCTTTAACCACACACGCACTTATTCCATGGGAAATATATTTTCTCAAAAATGGACAAGGGAAAGCTAATGAGCCGTGTCTTGCTCCAATTTCCTTTGCAGAAAGGCTTAGATGAGTAAACTGTCTTTTAGAAGGCACACAGCAGTGTGGCTCAGGCTGTAGTATTGTATGTTTTGGGTGGAAGCTGCAGGTCTGGCTGTGGCAGTGCCAAAGGCTCTCGCGGTGGCTGGCTCGGCTGTGCTTTGCAACCCACGGCCTACTGCGGCTTTCCTTACAAATCAAAGCAGCTTTTAGGTCCTGCCCAGCACAATTATCGAGTCTCATTGTCCCTGTGAAGGTAAACCAGTCTAAAATTGGCACGGGCAGGCAGGCGAGGGTCGAGCTGCTTTGTCAAAGGGCTGCCTGCGCCGCAGCTGCTTCCTGTGATTGACGCGGTCGCATCCGGAGAGGAGCAGCCTGGCTGCTTGCACCGTGCAGAGTTGTTGCTCTGTGGTGTGTCTCACACTCTCCTCGGTGGGTGCTGCGTTCCCCAAGTGGATAAAAAGCCTCCTAGTCAGTGTCCCTGTCTGTCATCTGTCTGGGGGATGAGGTGGGTGCTGTGGCGGTGCTCTTGCCGACACGCACGGTCGTACCGCTTCCATATCCTCTCCTCTCCCTAACTTGCATCTTCCCTGCCTGTTTTATCCAGCAATGAACTGGAAATACCAATTACTGGCTAATTTGGCCTTGCTCGAGGGAATCAGAGACAAGAACTTGTATGTGTAATCTTTAGCAATGCCACAGCTGTGCGGGAGGGAACGATGATAGCCAGAGGATCCGTTTTAATGGGATTTCAGATCACGCTTGCATTCTTTGCATGGCTTACAGCTCCCTCCCTGTTCAGGGCAAGGGATGCCCTGTCCCCCCTGCCCATCAGCCGTGGAGGTGGCCGCCAGTGGTGTCCCTGCATCCCTCAGGCTGGTACCCAGTCTGGAAGCACTGAGAGCAGAGAGGAGCAACTGACTCCGGGTGATTGGGCAAATCCCACTGAGGAATTCCCGTAAATTGAGCAGCTCCTTGTGGTCCCGGGAGCAGGAGTCAGCCTGGAGGCACGAGCAAGGCTGATGTTCAACAAGGCAGTGTAATCCAGTCCCTCAAGCTTTCTGGAATGCCACTCGCTCTGCCTTTGGTCTTTGTGATGTGATGTGCGCGTCCTTAAGTCACATGTAGCAAAGAGCATTAAGATAACTTCTATTTTTTTTTTTAACTCCCCCTAAAGGAAGGTGTTTCCTGGGAGAATGCCAAAAAAATCCCATTTGTTTGATAGGAAGTGTGTGTGATGTTAAGAGAAATTACAGCTTTAAGCATTCAATGCTTGTGGAGAACAGTTTGCTCTTGAGGAGGTTTCTTAATAGTACAAACTGTTAAGGCACACGAAGGCTCTCAGTAATGGCAAATTAAAAACAAAAAAGCCCCAATCACATAACTAAGCAGGCAATTTAGGCAAGAAGTTGTTTCTTAAGCCCAGTACTTCCAGCTAGTAATTTGCCTGTGGTCAGGGGTATCAGGCAACTTCTACCAGGTGGCAGCATCCTGGGAGCTAAAGCTCTGAGGAAGGTGGGTTTTTTTCCATACATGGCAGACCCTATCTGCAGCCTGCATTGCTAATGTATCAGTTTTGAACTGAGCCAGGAGGTAATTTGTTCTGAAGAAAAACCTACCGTGTAACTGAGTCAGAAATGGAGAAAAAGCTGGAATTTAACAAATGGCTTTTCATTCTGTCCCACAGGTAGAAAGTAGTAACAGAAAAATTGACTAAGAGTGGACCAAAAAAAATTTTAATACTTATATTGCAGGGGGAAAAAAAAGGTATGATCATACAATTTTTAAATTAACTTTCACTGAAAAACAAACAAAACACAAAACTTGTTTTTAGTCCTATCATTCTTCTTTCCATTGACAAAATAAACTCTCTAGACCCCTTCCCCCAGCTAATATTATTCTGCACACAGCGACATTCAAAAGCCCATTGACAAGCTGCAAATGATGTGTGAAGCAAACTCCAGGATTAAGTTTATAACCTTTCCCCAGGGGGAAAGAATTTGGAGGCAGGAATGAATTTGGGATAGTAAAACAAAAGGGTACAACTGAGATGGATCAGGAAAACTCATATTCGTATTTAGCTAAATGAAAAATACCAGCCAATCCTAGTTTATGTGGTATCCCAGGGGTTTTCCACACAGGTATGTAGGACATTATTTTACAGCTCCTTTTTGCAGGTTTTACTGCTTTCGCTGATGAGAACCCACATCTCTCTCTCTCTTCAGCTTTGCAGCTGGGATTTGGAAGCATGATAAATAAAATATAAATGGTAGGAGAGGGAGGGTTCCTGTCCCGTGGATATTGTTTGCATCTTGGGTTTTGAAAGGCATGTACCTTCCTCCTAGGGGGGTTGTCATTCGCTGCTGAGTTTGTTGTGGGATAGGTGTGAATAGGCTTTGGGGGCCTTTAGACACTGTTAAATCTCAGCTGTTAATGAAGTGATGGAGCTGGGGACCTCCTTCCCTGCAGTAATGGAAGAAACAGCTAGTTCCTTCACGTATCCATAAGATTATTTCCTTTCATCTGCCAGTATTAGTTTCTTTTGAAGTCATTTAATCTTTGCTCCCCCCCCCCCCATATAAATTGAGAAAAGTTATTTTAAGCAGCTCAGTGGGCAAGAGGGAGTCTTGTGACGGGTCATTCACAAAAAGAGGTCTGCCCACAGGAGTTAACCCCTGTCACCCTGGCATCACTGAAGGACCCTCCTAGTTAGCTGGGCCCTGCTGACAGCTGGATGCCTGGGTGAGCTGTGCCCAGATAGAAATGTGGCTTTACTGGAAATAGATAATTGAGGAGAACTACCATGAAAAGCAACTAAAGGCCTGCCAGAACTGTTACTTATTCAAAATGAAAAAAAAAAAAAAAAAAAAAAAAATCCCAAAACTTGCGTTATGAAGTCAATAACAGGTATAAATGGGTTCCTGGGAGAATTATAGATACTCTGAAGTAAAGTGAGCCTGGTGGGGTTAAAGGGGAGTTCAGCCACCCCCACAAAATGAGCTCATAGTAAATCACAGAATGGTTTGAGTTTGTAAGGATTCCTGAAGGTCCTCTTGCCAACCCACCCTGCGATGGACAGGGGCACCTTCCAGTACACCAGGTTGCTCAAAGCCCCCCTGCAACCTGGCCTTGAATCTTCCCAGGGATGAAATGTTTCCACCTCTGGGCAGCCTGTAGTAGAGACTCATCTCCCTCATAATAGAAAAACTTCTTCCTTACACTTTGTTTAAATCTACCGTCCTTTAGTTTAAACCCGTGACCCCTTGTCCTGTCACAATGGGCCCTGCCAAAAGTCTGTCCCCATTTCCCTGTAAATCCCCTTGAAGTCCTGGGAGGCCACAGTGAGGTGTGCTGGTCTGAGCAGAGCTGGCTTCCCAGTGCTCCTCTCTGTGCATACCTTACTCCACAGAGCCTGACTCTTGGGCTTGGGGCTTGTTTTTGTTTCCTGACAGCACACTTATGAAAATGGAAAATCAGGATGGCTTGCTAGAGGCTGCCAAAAATGCAGAGAGCTCCTATGTAAAGCTGAGCTCCATCAGCAGGACAATACAACCGGACACAAATTCCTCTTGCCAAGTTAAGATGTATGCTTGGAATGAGAGGTCAGGGCTCTGCGTCGTTGTTCCATCTGATGCTCTATTATCAAAAATATGATAAATTACTTTCCTCTTCAGGGCTGTGCCAGTCCTCTCCCCCTCTAGATCGCAGAGCCTTGGATCACGTGTCTTCATTTTTAAGGAAAATGCTACCTTTCCTCTCTTTGGGTCACTGTATGCTTTTGGCACTTCTGCTCCTTCTGCCTGGGCCACTTTTATTTAAGGAGGGACCATAGTTTGGAAAGCACAGAAATGTGTTCTTTCAAGAATTCAAGACAGAAAATATTTGGCAAGGTTCTTCTGTGAGATATCCTTTGGAAATACGATAGTACAAAAGTAAATATTAAGTAATAAATTTGGATTGACAGGAAAATTTTTTTTAGTAATAACCAGTCTTTTTCGTATAGGAGTGAAGTTGGTATCATCTATCTTTTTAATCACAAAGCATGAGTTCATATTTGTGTTTCCAGCCCTTCTCTTGACTCTCAGCCCTCACCGCCTGGATTGCAGATGTTCTGCTGCATCCACATCAGGCATGATGGAAAGAGGCAACAAACAGCCCACAGAAACTAGCCAACTGAATTATGGAAAATGTGCAAACACACACTGTCTTCTGCTCTTCTCCCAGTACAGAAGAGTTCCTTGTAGCTGTAATGCCTCCCAGAGTTGAAGGACTGGTGTGCTGTGGCTGACCCCAGTCTCCATGTGTTGGAGGGGGTGGTTTCCAGTGATTTGATACCTGTTTGGTGTCTCCAGGTGGTAACCTAAAGGTGAAAGGCTGTGGGCACCTCCCCAGCTGCTGCTCTGTCTGGTCTTTCTCTTAGGGATGGCACAGTGGGGAAGGAGTGGGGACAACAGGGGACATTTTACTCGGGGGTGGGTAGTTACTCCCAAGTGGGAAACAGGAGAACAGCTGAAGACTGTTCGTTTGTTTGGCACCCTGGAGTAGCTTGGTCCTACACCCCAAGTATTCTCCCTGTGTTCACTGTCAGGCCCTGAGTGCGATATTTTGGCTGCATTTACCAAATATCAGGGTCAAGAAGCTTTATGGGTTTTTGTGTTGGGAGGTTGCGTGTCATCCTGTGGCTCTGGGCTGCGATATCCATCAAGCACTTATTCTGTGATATCCCTTAAACCCTTGCACCAGAGAACATGCACACTCCATGGGCTGTGCTGTGCGTGTGTTGGTGTTGCTGCACCTGTTGCTATTGTCTAAGCCAGGGGATGGAGGTGATGGCAAAAGCAGACGGAAGCCATGGCCATCCGGAGGGAGATGTGGCAGCAGCCAGCTGTGAGATTCCCTCAAGCTTGGATGAGAAGCTGTTGCTGGATGTCTGGCTGACTTGTTTTCAAACAGGCTTTTTTTCCCTTGCTGTTCCTTTGTAGGCCTGTTTTATGGAAGAAATCAAAGAGCAGATTACAGTTCTCTGTTGGGACAAAGGGAGGGGAGACCGTTGCCCAGATCTTCTTTAGAGGTTATCTCAGATGGTTTTCAGATGATGGTAGAAGGGGAGTGTGCCAAAAAGTTGAGTCACACAGTGTCATACCAGAGCCTTGAGTCTTCCAGAATACTTTTGTGTTGCACATAATGCCCACATCTTGGATGCTGAGCTCTGAAATGTTTCCTCGCTGTTCCTGTGGTGCTTTGATGAGAAAAAGTCTTTTTGAATTACAGGGATTGGTGAGCTGTCTTTTAGAAAAACAAATTCCGAGTGGTCTTTGTTAACCACTGAATGATAGGTTTTTGTGGCATAAAATAGAAGTTCACTTAGACTGCACATTTTTTGTTCTGAAATCGGCAGGAGGAGGAAATGCTGATATGGGTGTATGCATGGGAGGAAGATTTATCAAAGAAGCATACATTCACACACCCTCTCTTTTTTAAAGCTATGGTCAGTAAATTATAAGCTTCCTTCCCTTGTTCTTGGCTGCCAAATAGATTTCTAACGAAATTATTTATATGCACTTCCATTTAAAAAATAAAAAGCATCACCAGGTCAGTGTAAGGGCTCAGCATCCAGTTGAAAGCGGTAGATTAGGAAACTTCAGGCACAACCTCCAGCCTTTCCTGTCAGCACAATTTCTCTCCAGGAAGGGAAGATGGATAAAGTGAATTTTGTATTTTATTGTGGATAGTTTGCCTATCAGTTTCTTCCTGCTTAGTTTAACGTGCTTTGATTGCAGTGGATGCTCTTTGCTGTTGACTGGCTTGCCTCTGTAACTTTGACCATTTTTGTGTCTTTCTGGCTGCTTCTACTTGACTAAGGCTCATGCTGACAATGGCAGTGGCATTGGTTGTCATTCTCCACTCCCTTGCAGCACGAACAGGTCTTCTCCTTCCTTTCCCATCATCACAGCACCTTGTCAGTTATGAGTTCTTAGTCAGAATTGTGAGTTAGAGTTACTTTTTTAAAAAAACACAGGCAAGCACAGAAAAAAAATGCACGCTATCCAACCTGCATTCCTAAAATCCTGGGTACTGAGGGAAGTATTTTCCCCACACCAAGCAAAAATATATGTGTAGAAATACTAGGCATACACTATTTATATTGTTGAACTCGCCAAGACAGTCAGGATGTAAGTTTTCATGCAAATGAATGTGTTTGTGTGTGTGTGTGTGCTTGCACAGCCTTTCTTCATCGGGGACGTTCTTCCTGTTTCCTTCTCAGTGTTTCTCCTAAAATTAGTTTCTTTATGACAGTCAACACAATTGGGTACTTCTAGATAAAATATTATGAGTGAAGGGGGAAAAAACGTTCCTGATTTTAGTCTTCTTGTGAGTCTGAGTGATGCTGGTGGTCATTAGTACCACTTGTTTTAATTGGCGGTGTTCAGGCTTTAAAAACCAAGGACGTGCTTAACCATCAGTGACCAAACCATCTCCTCTAAGGCTTGGTTTGCACCTGGTTGAGTGAGCTGTAACTCTGGAGAGATGTTTCTTTCCTTACACTTAGTTACCAATCCCTAAGGGACACTCACAGTTAGTTTTATGGTTACCCTTTGTCTAAAGATCACTTTGTTTCGAACACCCAACGTGTTTGCGTACTTCGTTTCTCTGTTTCAACATCTCCCCCTTTTAAAACAGAGTAGTGCGGAAGAAGCAGTGAAATGGGCAGAGCGCCCCGGGATCTTTCGGTGGGATCCAGCTGTGCTTTGCTGTGCTGCAGCCGGAGCAGCAGAGGGAGCACAAGCTAACACATCATTCCTTTACCGAGAGCTGCACTGTCATCACCGGTGGCATTTTGCTCGATGGATGAAGATCAAGAACGAAAAAAAAAACCAACAACCCCAGCCTAGCGAGTTTGCCATAGGACAGGAGGATAATATCCCCTGTATTAAATGTGGAGGGGTAGCAAATGGAAATGTGTCCGATTACAGCTTCTGTTTTAGATTTTATGCTCTCTCTGAAGCTCCAGGTTGCATGATGTCAGTGCAGTTTCATGCCAGGCTGCAGCTGAGGGAAGATTGATGCTGGTTGTTTTGGAGGGCTGTGGTGCTGTCCTGCCTCGTGGTGTTCTCCTGATAGACCTGAAGCAGCAGATTAATAATTTTAGGTATTGAAAAGGAAAACTGTGATGGCAAACAACTGGCTGAGTTATCTTTGGTGGGTGAGATCAGAGCCGTGAGCTGGTCAGGTTCTTTCAGCACACAGAAACCTGGCCTGGCCTCCAGGCAGGATTTAAAGCAGAGTTTCATTTTCTTTGAGTTTACAATCATGCATGAAGAATAAATATCTTTTCCTTGAAGTCCACTGTGTGCTTTCAAACCTGGGCAGTGTGGGCTCTCTTCATCCATGCAGTCCCTGCCATCCTGCCAGGGCTTTCAGAGTGGATTGTCATCAGCAATGTCACCAACTCTTATTTGTCACTGTTGTCTTAACCCTTAGGCGTGCAATTTTGTCAGTTGTTTTCCCCATAATCAAAACTTTGGAGAGCACTGGATTTCCTCCTGCCAGTTCCCAAAGCAAAGTCCCAAATAAGGTCAAAGAGGAGAGATATATTATTTTTTTTTCCCTCTGGGAGTTTTAATAAACCAAATGCAAGCTTTAGTTTTTTTCCTTTAGGTTAGAGATTGCCAATAGCAAATCTTTGCTTTGTTGAATTATTCAGCAGAAGTAAAGGTTACAGAAACATGCACAGATAGATGGCTGGAGACCCAGAGCCATAACTTCAAAAAGCCCTGGCAGCGCTGGGGGCAGGAGCCATTTTTGGTCTCAGAGAACAGAATTGTCTTTGTGCAGATAAAATGAAAGCACTGGTGTGCTTGGACAAATTCACCCTTTGCACCTCACTGTTTTATTCAGCAGTCTGCTTTGTTTCTGAGGCCACAGCTGAGTGTACAGTGCAGATAGGCACAGGCTGCTAGGAACCCACAGGTTACCTGAGCAGGTCAGGCAGCAGGGGCATTGTTTTCCAGGAACCCTTGTCCAACATGCAGTTGCACAATGCTCAGAAGTTGGATGCACAGATGGTGACCTTTATAGTATTCATTACCTGTGAAATTAATTACCAGCTCCATAGATTTTTAGTGTGTTTAAAAGTAGCTTGATAGCTGCTTTTAAATATCTTCTGGAAGTAGCTGTTTATTCTCCTAAGTATTGAGTTTTGGGTTTCAGAGAATCCTCCCTGGTGTAGCTCATTCGTAGTTCTCCCGTGAATCTCCACAAGGATCAGCTGGGCTCTGAGCATGTAAGCTGCTCTTCCCAAATTTATCTAAGGTTTTCTGTGGTCTGCTGCTGCCCAGGAGCCCATGTCCCATGGCCATGAGGAGGGGCTTGGTCAATGAATAGCATCAGGCTGAAAGGGCAAAGAGACCACCGTGACCTTCAGCCTGATCCCTGGCTTTCACAGGCTACAGGGCTCCTCTGCTTATTAAAACGTGTCCCTGAGATACCTCATCTTTTTCAAAAGGCTATTTACCTCCAGCACAGGTAGGAAAACCTTTCCTGGTTTTATTCTTGTCAGTTGTTTTCCTTATGGACAGTCTCATACTAGGTTAGAAAAGGGTGAGGTCCAGTTACAGACTCGTTTGCATGAAGAATCTACTTATAAAAACATTGAAAGTCTAGTGCAAGACCTCTGGCATTGAATATCTGCTACAAAACATGGTGACCTGTTATAGTCTGTGTTTTAACATGACTCCCTTTCATTTACCAGAAGTAGGAAACTAAGGATCAGAAGCCACAAATTGACATCAGCATGGCCTTTGCTCTTGCCAACCATTGGTAGAAAGGTGACTTTACCCAGTGTTGGTACTTTACCCATAATACTCTAAAACACAGTAGTTTTAAGGAAAATCTCCAGATGCTGGTATTGGAGAGGTAGATTTTATTTTTCTCCTTTATAATGATGTTGGCTGTATGAATAGAATTTGTCATGATCTTGGTTTAGCTTTAGCCAGCTGTTTTTTATTGAAGAGCTGATCCCGTTTCACCAGCAGGAGAGCTTGGAAGTGAGAGAAGTAGCACCCAAAGAGCAAAATTCTAGCATCATCTATAAACTTCCAGCACTGGCTGGTTTTGCTTCCAACCTTTCCTGTTTGTTTAATATAGAAGCTGGAGATTAATCTGTGGCATTTTTGTGTGAGTGAGCTCTCCTCATATGTGCTTCTGTCTTACCAATATCCTGTGTGGGGAGAGAAAAATGGACATTTGCAACAGAAAACCACTGTAATTTGTGACTTGAGTTACTTTTTGAGGTAGGCAGCACAAAATGCATTATATGAGCATACCCACCTGTGCAGATGTTAAAAAAAACCCTGAGCTTTGGGACTGGATTTACACAGACGTTTTTGCAATTGAAAGACCTCTCTTGTGAATAACGAGGCAATGACAATTGGGTTTGTCACTTCTCATTTCTTTTCATTTTCCTTTTTCTGCCCTGAGGAACAGGGTTTGGCCTCTGGGGCTCTGCTCATGGGCAGTGTTTGGCAGTGTCCCTCCTGGTGCTGCTTGCTGGTGTTAAGTGCTGGAAGGTTGGCCTCTCTGTCAAGGCTCTGGATGCAGGGGACCTATCACAAGAAACAGCAAAGAACTGAACAGTTGTGCACCTGGCAGATCCATTTGTTCATTTCCTTAGATCCAGGGAGAGTTTACCCTAATCCAGTGCTCGGTTAGTAAATTCTGCTGAGGCATTGATCCTCTTTCCAAAATCATTTTCCTGGGTCTTGAGGGAAATCAAGATGAGGGTAGGACTACTTGATCTATCAGAGCAGTACTTGAAACAGCACATACCGTGTCATTTGAAAGAAAAAAAAAAAAGTGATATAAGAAGCTAGGAACTCATTTTGTCTCCAGAAGAGCTGGAAGGAGGTGGTTCTCTGCACAATTGATGGAGCTGCACAGCAGAGCTCCCCGCCAAAAAGCACTGTGTGTGCTGGAAGTCAAGGTGGGTTTAAGGGAACGTTGGACAATCTATAGAAACCACATCCTGCTCCAGAAATCCTTAAGCTGAAAATGGCTGGGAGCTGGGAAGTGTGGGGGGATTTATTCTTATATGTGTCCCAGTGCTTTTTTTATTTCCATGGTTTTACACTTGCCTTTTCACTCAGAATTATAGAATCACAAAATCATTTCAGTTGAAAGAGGCCTCCAAGATCTCAGAGTCCAACCATTAACCCAGCACTGGCATCTCCAAACAAGCCCAAACCCCAGCAATATGATCATATTTTACTTAAGAAATTTTTCTATGCATGCTTTTCATAAGTTCTTTCACAAATAATAGCTGTATGGAATGGAAGCTGGGCAGGTGGACCTTTGGTCTGACTCAGTATCAGCATTCTCATGCTGCTGTTTAGCAGCAAAAGCAATGAAAGAATGGCTTCTGCAGCTCCATCTCTTCATTGGACAGCAAAATAAATGTTATTTTGGGCTTGGGAGGGATTGCTTGGTCACTTGGACAACTTTTTTAATGGCAAAGCTACTGATGCTTTGTAAAGACACGTCCAGGGAGTTTGCAAAACAGTTCTTAGCATACAGATTTCTCAGAGTGCTTACAGGAGTGCCTGTCTGGGATCCCACAGGTACAGCTGATCCTCTCTTTGGGCATGGGGGTGAACCAGCTAGCTGATTGCCAGATTTTTCCAGTCTTACTTCTTTTGTGTTTGTAATGCAGGACAGAAGGCCTTGGCATTGCTTTGAGGACTGCTAATCCTAGCAGGGTTGAATAACTCAGAGATACTCAAATTTTAGGCCAAGCCATGGTGTATAGTACAATTAATAAATTGCAATTCAAGCTGCAGTGCCCAGAAATAAGAACAAATGTGTTCTAAGCTGGAAAATCAATTAAAGTGTTTACAAATGAGTTGCTGTCATGTGCAGGAGGTTTTTTTGTAGTGGGTTACCTTTCTCCCCACTAATAACTGTGAGTCCTATAAACCTCCTAGGTAGGTTTAAACAAATAAAGACAAGATGTTGGTTTCCCCCTTTTCCTCTTTTCCAGCAGATTGAAGAAGAAGGAATGGCTTGCTTCCAACCACTTGTGCTTCTCTAGCAGATATTTACCTGGGATATTCTGGTGGTCTGTTAAGGCACATGCAGCCCAGGACATTGCATTTTTCTGGCAAGAACAAGGGCTGCCAAAAACAATACTGAGCTGAGGTTTCAGATTCATTCCTTATCCACTGCTGCTTTCTTGATGTGCATCCCTTTTTCAGTCAAGAGGATGTGTTTCACAGTCTCAGGAAGGGCAGTGTTTTTCCAGCCCCTGGGTTCATTTCTGAATCTCTTTTTTCTTTTTTTTGGGCCATAATTTCTGTTAATAATGAAAGCTTCACACAAATACTTCTTTTGATTCGAATTTTGAATTTGAATTTTTGATTTGAATTTGAATTTCAGTTTTGATTTGAATGTTCTTCAACTGCTGCATCTGTGCATGGGCAAAAAGAAGTTGACTTTTACAGCATTGTGGGAGGTACAACAGAAATTCATCATTTCAATAACCTGGTGAGAAGCTGGTTAGCTGGCTGCCTTTCTGGGAACATCTTCGGTGTAAAAGACACCAAGGGTTGTTAAAATATTCATGGACCACCATAACACTAGGGAGGAGGAGGCAGCACCCAAAGAAGTCAAAGTGGGGTTAAATAAATAAATAATGTCCCTTCAGAAGCTATTGACATTCAGTAAGGGCTGAGTGATCCATAGGTTTTACTCAGGTAGCCTGAAGTTTCTTACCAAATTTGTGAAGCCTAAGGTGGGAGAGCCTTCATCTTTTGCTGTCTTTTTGGTCAATATAGTATAACAATGTTAGACCACTGTCTAGATCATAGTGTCAATGTTGCTTTTAAAGCACATATTTTGAAAATACCTTCAGGTGTATATACATATATCAGGGAACGACAGCAAATAGATTTACACTTCACAAAGGGAAAAGCCCAACCAAACCTGAGATATTACTTAGTTATTCTTTTAAAATTGTATCTTGGTGTGTTTCTTTGATCAGAAGTTGAAGAAGATATCTTCCCTCATGTACTCTGTCACCTAAATAGGGTTAATAATTTCAATCTTAGGTAATGATTTGTATTTTTTTAATGTTTTGCCACATGATGTAACTGAAGCTTGAAATCCTAATGTCCTTTACAGGTGGCATGCCAAAATAGATGATTAATGTTCTCTGAATTTTACAGATGATAATCTGTCTACCAGAGACAGATTTCATCAAGAGAGTGAAAGGGGTAATTAGAATGAAGGACAGTCTTGCAGAAAGGGGAGACATTTGTTATTAAGAGTCCTATAAAAATATTTCCTTCTGTAAACACAGCTGCTGTGTGAAATGTTATTTTAAAATGCACTGTGAGTGTCATATAAACGTCTAATTGACAGCTGAGATATTGCAGAATGCAATCTGTGCATGTGGGTCAGGAGAAGAAAGCGATATTTCAATGACGAGACTTTTCTGACACGGTAGTCGCAAATCCCAGCTTTCTGTGAGCTTCTTGCTTACAGGTTTAGATACTATTTAGCTTTTCTTATGGGACCTGAGCTGCCCAGGATGTGCCTTCCTGCCTGTAATGCTGGTTTGAGCTCCATCAGAGCCTGGTTGGACCCTCTGAGAGCTGTTTGTGGAGGGCAGCAGGGCAGTGTTTGCCTGCGCTTTCCCTGCCGAGCCTGGCACAGCCACCTTCAGTTGGCCATGTGTAGATGGCAGCATTTACCTACTGTGCTTTCCTCTTCAAAGCCCTCAGGTGATGGGGATGATCAGTTCTCAGTGCTGCAAAAAGTAGTCTTTGAGAAAAGAAAGTTGACTGTTTGGGCTAAAAAGGGCAGTGCTGGGTGTTGGTGGGTCCTGATGAGGAGCACTGTCCTCGGACCCTGCCTCTGGGCCGTCATACTTGAAAAGGTGATTTTCCTTTCCCAGAAACTGCATTCCTGTTTCTTGGGGTCTCATCTGAATCTCGTTGTTTTTCACTGTGAAAAATCTGTATGAGTGCCCTCCAAACTGTTTTTGCCTTTTTTTTTTGTTTTGTTTTGTTTTTTTGTTTTTTTTTTTTTAATTAAATGGCTCCTTCCTCATTATCCAAGTTTAACTTGAATAAAAAAATGTGAGGAATGCAGAAATTCTTACATGCTTCTCTGTAGACTTTTTGTTATTTCTTCAAAGTCTTTAAAAGTAATTGTGTGCTTAAGGATTAGATCCCCCCCCCTCCCCCCCCCATAAAAAAAGTCTCTCTTGCCATGAGGTCCAGCTTTTGAATAAATAAGATACAGTTTTTGGAAAATAAAGGCTGCATGACACAGAATTTGAATGCAGCATGAGGCAGCATTTTTCATTTTGCAGCACTGGGTAAAGTTAAGAAGTTTCAAATTTTATTGCTCTTTTCTTTTGACCTAGTGCCCCTACTCTGCAATGTGCTTATAATGTGCTAAACTATTACTATTATTCCTCCCATTACCTTGCACTAAAGCAATCCACTGCAGGCAGCTCACAGATAGCAGCTTGTGTGCTTCAGAGCAGGTGAGTTCCTGGGATGTGTCTAACACTGTGAGTAACACTCCAGACTTGTGATCTCCTGGGAAACTTAATGAAAATTAACAGATGTCTTTCCTTCTCCCAGGATCCCATAATCATAAGCCATCAGAAATAGCATCCCAGTGCTGCCCAGATCCACTTCACACCCATGTGCTCAAATATATTTATATATTTCACCACTGTAAACCTAGTGGTCGGTTAGTTTGTGGAGCTACCTTGATTATTTCCACCTTGTGGAACAACAGAGTGCTCAATTTTACTCCAGTTCAAACTTTTGGTAATGCACACACCTGGGGGAACACCTTCTAGCTTGCAGATTCCAAACCAGGTGTAATAATTGGCGTGCTGGCCTGAGAGGAAAAAGCTGGATCCACAAATTCCCTATCTTACTCATTCTGAGTTTTTTCTTTGATTTAAAGAAAGATTGCAGTAACAGGAACTAATGCAAAGTCTGTTGCCTTTTGATAAGTACAGTAATCTTTATTTTCAGACTGTGGTTGTAGGAACACATGTTATTCCAGTGGGCTCAGCCTCCTGGACAACACTTCAGTCAAATGATGAGGAAATGTTCAGTGTTTGCTAGCAGGGATCACAATTCAGTGTTCTACCTTCTCAGCTTTACAATGTACTGTACAGACTGCCTCTGCCCCAAGGAGTTTGCAGTACAAATAAAATCAGAGCAGAGTGCACTGAGGAAGGCAGAAAGGAAATACCTAAGACTGGAAAAAAAAAAAAAAAAGAGAAATCCAACTTATTATTGTTGACTCATATTTCTGGCTATTATATTAAATATAAAATGAGATGAGAGCAAAAACAATACCTGGAAACTCCACAGTGTCCAAGAGTAGGAGAAATCTTGCTGTACAGGGTTTAAGTATTATAAGATTTTTATAAGAGTCCATGACTTTGCAAGTTCTGTTGCCATAAGGATTGGCAGTGAAGCATAGTAAAGCAATAAAAGGGCAAGGCATGGAGCCAAATACTTCTGTTTGTAATTGTGGTGGTGATGTGCAGAGCAGCAGGAAGAGCAAATCAAATGCAGATGGTTTTTGTATGAAGGCTTGACTTTTATTGGTGATAGTGCTGAAGGTGGTGTTGATACTCTCCTATCCCTGAAAAAAGGCTTGCAATGGGAATCATTTGAAAGGGATGCAGGGAAGTGTCCTGCACATCATGGATGGTGCCAGGCTGCAGTCTGAAGCTTCATTTTGGTTATCCTGTTTTCTCACTGAGGTCTCTGCCAGGTCTCACCAACCACTGGCAGTCACTGTTCACCTAAACTGCTGCCTAAAATGGTGTGGTATCGACAGAGAGGAGGCTGGGAGGAACCTGCCCATTTTCCAGCACACAGGCAGGACCTCAGGTGCCTTCAGTGCTCCTGGCAGGGACTTCTCTTGCTTCTCCCTAGACTCTCCTTCCTCCCAGGGCTGCAGCATTCTCTCCTAGGTGCTAACCTAAGTTGGTTTTATTACTGTGTAAGTACTTCGGTTTTTAGACAATTTATTACCTTTCTCTTTGTGCTTTAAGATTATTATAATTTCTCCCCATCTTCGTTTTCGAGACTGAATCTCCTCTCTTTCAATATCAGTTTGTGGGTCACGTTCAGTGAGTGTAGCCATCATTGCTCCTCTTTTCAGAGTGTTTTCCCTTGGTTCCACGAGATTGCTGCACTGGGATTTGACCCAGGGGCTGTGGCTGAGGGGAGCCTGTGAGCAGCAGAACAGAAGGCTCCTTTCCTGTGCCATAGGCGTGGCACTCCTGGTCCCTGCCGGGGCATGGGGCTCGCCTTCCCTGCATCTGGGGCAGATGGCAAGACCCCCCCCTCTCATGGAGAGATGTGACATCTGTGGCTTTTCCCCTGTGGCAAGTGCTCCCTCGCTGTAGGAAATTAGGTCTGTTGTACACACTCGGCTGCGTTTTATCTCCTTGCTGTCCTCTGGGTGCCTGTGAACCCTTTTTCCATGGCTGTCTAGGTGGTAACTCTCCTCCTTTTGTGTTCCTCCAGGAAAAAAAGCATGCACAAATCCTTTTGTTAATGGCTTTGGAAATGAGCAGGTAATCTTTCCTCCTTACTTCCCCAGCTTCCCCTTGAGGAGTGATCGTGACATGGAACACAACTGGCCACCAGAAGGGACACATCAAACAGCTCACAGCTCCCCTGTCAGGAGCCTGGGTTGGGAGGTTGCTTGTAAAACATCAGAATGTATTGACTGTGCCTTGCCCATAGCACTGCCTGCCTGCTCAGGAAGGATATTGAAGCGTGCACGGAAGAGCAGTAAAAGCCATGAGAAGACTGCAGGTAGAGAGTAAGGCCAGTGAAGGAAGCCTGTGGGAGTTAGTTAATTTTTCAGTGGTTACAAGACAGGTGCTTTCCTAGTTTGCCTACTTAGATACAGAGAGAGACAGATATTAACGGCAGGGGAATCAGAGCAGCGAGGGTGAGGAAAGGAAATAGGCAGGATTTTGGAAAACTGTACCTGCTGTGGCACCACCACTGCCCCAGTAGCTAGTGCAGGAGGGGATGAGCTGTGGGTGGTGTTGGGAATGCTCAGTCAGCTGGCCTGTTCTTCTCCTTTCCCTAAGGAAGCTCCAGACCTTTCCAGTCCCACAGCACCACTCAGTGAATACTCTGCCAAGGAAAGTAATTTCAGGCTCTTCATAAATTAATCATATTTAATTCATACTTTTACATTAATACATCCATAATCCAGGTGACTCAACCCATTTATAAAACCGTGCAGCTACAAACAGTGGAAGAGACCCAACAAGTGGGATATATATTAGGTGGAAGTTGCACCCCAAATGTGTGTGTCACTGCTGCTTCAGTAGGACAGGAAAGCACAGACAGACCAAATTGCACATCTACAAAAAATATTTGGACCTCCTCCACTTAGTTCTCATGTATTTGGCAGAGCTGAGACTGAAACTGAGATAACAGCCCTTGTCTGCCAGGCCTGGGATAATCTCAGTGGACACTGGGAGAGGGAGCAGCCGTCCCCAGAGGGTGCAGCTCTGCACAGTGCTAGCAGCAGAAAATAAACAGGTGGTCTCTATTAAATACTGATTTTTTTTTCTTTTTTTTTATCTTGCATTTGAAGTCATCTTTCTGAGACTTTTTGTAGGCTTTAAGGATATTCAGTAGCTTTGAGCTTTGAGGTATGTCCCATTTTGAATTCCCACTGAAATTACAAGCTTACCCATCCCTCCTACCGAGTTCCCCCTGGAGCTGGTCAAGGCTCGCTCTGAGCTAAGTATTTGTGTGACACCTTCAGAAACCTTCTTCCTAAAATATCAGGGAGGGTTCATGCTGGCAGCTCTCTTTGTTTTAAAATGCGTTGCTTTGCTTGTCCTGACCATAAATGTTCTGTTTTGAGGAGATTTTTAGTAAAATACATGTAACAGAACACTTTTATTAAAGTCCTTGTTTGTAAAACACAATTGCTAGACAATGAATTCTTGTGATGAAGCCTCTCCCATGGAGATTATTCCTTTTGCTAATTCCTGGAAGGCAGCTCTTCAGTTTCACACAAGCATTTTTGTATTTGAAAACATGAAGCCCTACACACATCCTTTCAAAACTGACCTTTTGTCCAGTGGATCATTAGCTTAGTTCCATCAGTGTGTTCGTATCCACTATGTGAACTTAATGTTGGTTTGGTTTTTTATTTTTATTTTTGCTTGGCTTGAAGTTGTGAGATGATATCTGGTCCTGTTTTAAGGTTATTGTTGACAGTGCTGAGCAGCTGTACACAAGCAGATGCAAAAGCTTAAGAGCAGATGCCGTAATTACAGAATTACAGATGTACTCATTAATTCTTGTTTTTAAATTTACCTCTTTTTTTTTTTTTTTTTTTTTCTCTTTTTTTTGCTTNTTAGACTGTAGTCCGTAAGTGCCAAGGGTGTTTTCCAAAAGTGTCTGCTAAGGATGGCTCACTCTAAAGCACAGCCCTGTATACAATGAAATTTAAGGCTGTATCTGCTCGTAAATGCAGTATATAACCTGATTTTTTTTCTCCTGTGTATCAGCTCTGTGTAAGTTATCTAGGTTACTGGAGCATTTGGCACTCAGCAAGCACTGCCTGGCTCTGTGCCAAATGAGACACACAACTTTGGTTGCTGTGCTGCCTGAGTTGTACAAAATAAGCTGCTTTTTAGGCCCACAGGAAGAAAAACACGTCAGTTGAAATGGTCACCTTTCCTTAGTCACATTTGAGAGAAACAAGATGATATCGTAGCCATTGTGCAGAGTTACACAATTGGAAGGGGCATGTGGTGAGAGGAACATAAATCTTCTCAGTTGGCATTATTCTGTTGCATGGTTGCTGTTTTCTGTTTTGTAGCAGATGACTCACATAATGGACCACTTTCTGGCATAGTAACTGAAGTCAGTAGGATTTACAGCAGCAGGATTTTTGATGTAAGTCAATTATGATTTCAATACCAGGAAATAAGCTCAAGTTTAGAAGGAAAAAAAAAATTCAAGTGCTGCTCCATTTCTGTATAGTCTGATGCTATTATTTGTCAAACTGATTATTGAATATGTGGTGTTAATCGAGTTAGTCTTAATAAGATGCATACATGAATGTGCCCAAAAACCAGAGTAGCTGAGCTGTCTTGGTACATGAATTAGAAAATTTGATGAGCTACTATGATGTAAGTGTGGTACAGGAAGCTTGATTAGAAAATACTGGTGAGGTCAATGACTGTATAGTATAAAAATCAGTGCAGAATTTGATGTTCTTTGTTGTTTTGTGATGATTTTATTAGTTCAGCAATGTATTCATAATGTTGTAGCTGTATATTAAAGAGCCACAAATACTGGTGGTGTTGTGATCATGGTTTGCAGCACACTTTCTAAACCTGCAAAGTACAAAGTTAATAAAAAAACAACATATACTAAGCCCAAGAACTAAAAGTTTATTGTTCATTGAGCTTGTGCTGAAATGCAGTGAATAAATAGGATTTTGAAACCACTTGCATATTTTAAATGACCTTCTGTGCAAAGAAAGTAGTGATAATGTACTTTATAAGCTGCTTTTTAGTGCTGTTCTGATGTTTGTGGTGTTTCAGCAGGGGCTGCTAGAAACATAGGAAAAGACTTTTGTCCAATACAGGTGGGAGAAGGATGTCTTCATAAGTGTCAAACTACTTTAGGTCAGCAAAAAATTGTTTTGGGAGTCCTATTTGCATTTCTGCTGGTTATTAGGTACACCCTCATCAGCCTGAAAAATATTGAGGCAGCAAGTAGGGATTTACCAGAGGTGCCAACAGGTGCTCCTGTGTCCTGGGTATGGGAATGTCCAGGAGACCTGGAGACCCCAAAACACTAAGGAATGTTGGAGCATTTGGGCCCCTCTGGCACATTCAGGGTCACCTCTGCTTGGTTTTGCCCCTCCAAAGTGTGCTGTTGGTCGGAGTTCGCAAAATCATATTGGGAGGCTCATTCTGCTTTGTAAGGGTTTTCTTTGTAAGACCTTTTTTTTTTTTTTTTTTTTGTTTTTGTTTTTGTCTAAGGAGAAGCTGTAGAGCCGACTTGGGGTGTAAGTATCAAAGGCCTCAATTGCTTTGCTCTCTGAAGTTGGCAGATTGTGGGGGCAATGAAAGGGGGTTTTGCTGAGCCTGGCTCTCCCCAGCTGTGGGTCAGAGCCAGTTTGCAGTGAGGGCTCTGTGGGCAGGGTGGGTTTGGGGAGCAGAGGTGGCTCTGCAGCTCAGACATGGTCACAGCCAAAGCCATCTGGAGCTGGTGTGCCATCCAAGCATGACACTGATACCAAGCCCAGAGAAACAGAAAGGATTCCCTGTGCTTTTGCTGCCCCATACACCAGGATGACAGAGCTGGATCTAAAGTGAATCACAGGATGCTTTGGGTTGGAAGGGACCATAAAGATCATGGGCAGGGACCCTTTGCCACTATCCCAGGTTTCCCCAAGCCCCATCCAACCTGGCCTTGGATGCTTCCAGGGATGGGGCAGCCACAGCTTCTCTGGGCAGCCTGTGCCAGGGCCTCACCACCCTCACAGCTGAGTTTCTTTTCTACAGCATTTATTAATACAAGGCAGATTAGGTTCTGGCAGTCTAGACAGAACCATAATGTTTCTTCTGGCTTTCCTCATTAATTTTGACAGATTTGAGGGGTTTGCATTTCTGCACAAAGAGGTTTCAATTAACCCTTCTAACTTGCTTGTATTGCAGGCTCATTTCAATTCACTCAGCAGTGTTTGCCAAGTACCTTGGTCTGTGCTGTATAGATGTGCAAAGAAAGGCATTATCCCTGCTGGAGTCTCTTGGGAGGTGTTTTGGGGTAGCTGAAAACAGGATATGAATCCAGCCGTCGGTTAGCATTGCTACAAATATTCCCCTTTCATCTCTTTTTACTGCTGTTATTTTAACCTGAATTGCTGTAATCATAACCTGTAGCTTTCTCCCTGATGCATATTGCAAATACAGCATTTTGCATACCATCTCATGTCAGGGAATTGCCCTGGCCTGGTTGGAGGGCATCTGTGACTTACTGGGCTCCAAGAAGTAAGAAAACTGCTGGGTGTGTTTGGTGATGCCTGTGTAAGAAATACATTTGGAAAAATGCACAATTAGTAGTTATCAGAAGATGCGTCAAATACACCAGCAATGCATAATTTTGAACAATATCTTCTTTTGAGACAAAATATGATATGTCAGCCAATGGCACACAGCAGAGAGTCTGTCATTGATTCATAAACCCTAAAGGAAAGGCAAATAACAGCTTCTGCTTTTCTGTACTGTAGTTTGGTCGTGGCAAAGACTGAAGAAATGACTTCAGTTTAGAGATGCTTTTTGGGGGCTGGGATTTCTTGCAAGAGGTTTGCTTCCTCCCTTTGTTGTTAGTGACCAGGTAGCTTTTGGATAGTGTCACATTCTGACTGAAAATAAGGAGTGGTGAGTGCTTAGGCTGGCAGCCAGATCTGCCATGAAGTGCACTCTGACAATCATATCACCTTGTACCTCTGCCCCTTATTTTTCCCCTTTGCAAGACAAATAGCACAGTATTTTATTACTACCATGTTGGAGAAAGTCTGCTGGAAGTTTGTAGAAGGAAGCTATTGATAAATGCAGGAATTGCCATTATCAATTTCTCAGAAATGTTAATATTTCAAGCAATATGTTTCTAAATAGGTATTTTCAGCTGTAGAATGTTTTTAAACAGAACGTCTGCATCTCTACTTCCTATGCAATTACTTGTGAGAGAAACAAATCCCTGAAAAGCACACCATGATGTCTTTGGGGCATAATGCTGTCCCTGTTGCCCTATCACCAGCTGTTCATTATGAAATTATGTTGGTAATTATGTTGTTGTCACCATTAACACGATCAGCTAGCGGAGGCGTTTGAGTTGTTGCCATTTTTTAAATTATTCAGAAGCCTTTGCCTGCCTTATTCTCCTTCTTTCTACTGCTTGATGGCTTTCTCAGAAAGCTTTTAGATTTATTACACTTGTACCTAGAAAATACTTTTTTTACTGAAAAGTTTTGCTCTGTCATTCTTCTGTGTTATGCTTAGGAAAGTAAAATAAGGTGTGTAACACCTAATGGAAGGATCAAACCAGGCTGAGATTTAGGAATCTTAGGTGCTGGTGGTGGGGGAAATGGTACAAAAACCCAGGAAACAAAACCCCTCAGCATTGTTTCTTAGACCTTTCCATGATGCCCAGGTTTGTCGCTGTAATTTTCTTACTAAGAGCTAATATGCAACTTTCTTTGGGTTTTTTTGTATTAAATTTTGCCTACTCTGTTTCTGTTTCCCTGTCCTTTAATATCATGTAATCATTTAACTATAAGCCATTCAAATGTTGTCCTCAAAATACTTTTTCTTTTTTCTCAATTGTCTCTAAGACCATTGAAATGCTTCAATTGTGAGCATACAATGAACGATCATCCTCTAATCTGTTCCACATGGATAGTGGGCCAGTTTGTACATCCAGTACACTGCACTCCTTATTTCAGTTAAAACCAGAAAGACTCAGACTTTTGCAACCTACAAGATCCTTAGAAAAAATACACTTTAAAAAAAAATTTCTCATGCCACATCATAGACACCCTGTTGAAGACCAAAATCAAAGGAAGGAAAACAAGGGAAAAATGCAAAGAAATTGAGCTTAGGTTCAATCTTCAAAAGACAGAATTATATCTTTTAGTTGTGTATTTAGGGGTTCTTGAACTCTGTGAAGAGTTTCTGTATCTTTTATGGTTACACTTGAACATTTTTTCTGATTTGTTTTGTTTTGGGGTTTTTTGCTGTGTTCCTCAGAAGGGAACTGGTGGTTCTCAGCTCTCCTAAAATTCCTTCCATACATTTTAAATATCCAGAGACTTGTAGTAATGACCAGTGGTGGTGAACTTCCAAAAGATCAAAGATCTGGCATGATCAGGATAATAACTGAAAAACCCAAGTGCTATTATACAAGGGATGGCTGAGTCACGTCAGTCTGGACATCAGACAGGGACCCAAGCAAGAAAAGGTTCTTTGGTTTCTCTAAGCTTGAAATACCATGGGAACCATTCTCTTGTGGTAAATCTGCTTCCTGCCACACTGAAATTAAGATATGCAGAAGTGCCAGTGTGTTTCTTTTTTTTTTTTTTTTTTTTTTTTTTTTTTTTTTTTTTTTTTTTTTTTTTTTTTTTTTTCTCTTTCCCCCTCTTTAAGGTTTGCTAAGATTATCAGAACTCAGTTTTCACTTGATTGAAGGGAAGCTTTGGTTTGGTCAGTAGATCAAGTAGCCCTCCTGACAGCTGTGTTTGTGTTACAATTGTCAGCTGCTGGTGATATTTCTGACCCAGTAATCAGGGCTTGCTCAGGACTATTCACAATAAAACCAAGTCAGTGAGGGATTGGCTGTGCTGCAAAGTCGGGTGTTGGGGGAGAGAGATGTAATATAGGAATTTGCCAGGATTCGGGCTATTAAAATTCTCATTATTGATTGTAGCAGCCAGAGAGCATAACTTCATAGTTTGATGTAGGTTCTGCATCTAGGGAAGATGTGGTGGATATTTAGGAACCAATAAAAGTCAAATCTCAGAATTTATGCTCAAATAAAACACTCCATATTCTTTATTAAGGAAGATGACTGTTAAGAGTCCCACATAAGCACACTGTTCCAGCTATTTCTGTGAAAGTCTGGGGTTTTTCACTTGATTTTTCTTCAGTGTGCAAGGTCGTGTGTGTATTTACAGATGTGGTGAAATGCTAAGTTTCAAAAGGTGAAGAAAATGTCTTCTGAAAGAAAATTTTAATTAGTCTTTAATGCTTGATGTTCTAAATTTGCTGTGTCAAACCCAAAGCTCAACAACTGAGTAAGAAAATTGAAAAGTTGAGGGAAACAAAAACTATTGGCTGACATTAAGAATTCTATAAACTGAGTTTCAGCCACCTTTCACATTCCTAGGCCAAAAGGAATGTGTTATTCATTTATTTAGAATATTTTTGGAGGTGAAAGTTTGTAGTTATATGTAAATTTGCATCTGCATAGTTTGGTAAAGGACAAATATAAGGGTTTTCATTCAGCTTCAGGAAGGGCTTTATTGTAAAACCTCATCACCAGAAACACCAATTTTTTCAAGAAGAGATAATGTAGACATATTGAATCTAGTTGGGCAGAAAAACTAGGTTTTGGAGGCATGTAGGACTTCCTTTTTTGTCCAGGTATAGGAATTGGTCTAATACACAGTGCATCAGCCTCCTGTTACCATGTAGGACTTTCTCTAATAATTGTAGTAAAGGTTGCACAGCCATGGTGGACCAAAAAATAACTGGGGAAAGACATGCCTGAAGACCCAGCTGCCTAAATAGAAATTCAGGTATATGAGAGGAAAGCAGATAAAGGAAGGCTGGTGTGCCCAGTGAGTTGAAGTTCTTGACCCTGCCACCGCAGCCTCCATTGTCAGCTGGCTCTGCCAAGGGCACCCACATGAAAAGGTCCAGCTGTGGCCACAGAAAAAAGCCTTTGTAGCCTCAAGTGGCCTGTGGGCACAGGGAAGGGGCCCTCCCTGCCACCAGATGTGAAGCTGCTGCTGCACAAGCCTGCAGTCTGCCAAAGGGGAATATGGTGAGGAGGGCATTTCCCTGAAATTTGTAGGAGGATGCAGAAATACTTGAAATTTCTAGCCCTGACAGTTGATGCTGTAGGGGAAAAAAGCCCTTTAGGCATTTCTATAAAATGGCCTTGCACTTCTAAACATGAAACTGGAAAGTAACATGTTGGCCTTCTGTGTTTTATTGGCTACAGTCTGTTTAGATTCTTGCAGGGATTCTTCTCAGAAAGGGCCACATACGAAACCCTCATAACTGTGAAACATCAGTCAGCATTCAGTCCCATATCTTTTATTCCCTTCCACTCACAGAAGAAAAATCTGTGCTTTCTTTAGTGTCTGTAGCAATGCTTGCCCTACCATGGCTCTGGGTAAAGAGGTTTTCTTTTGCTCTTTGGGCAGCCTTCAGTGATGGGATGGATTTGTCTCACTGTCCTGGTGACTGCATGTGTCTTAAATGTCACACCTGTACATTTAATTAGGTGATTTATTTAATTTAGAGGTGTGACATTCCCATTCTTGAACTTCTAATGCTTGTATTTTCTGACTTTCTCCTTTTTTTTTTTTTTTTTTCTGGCATGGACTGAAATGTTCTTACCAATTCAATCCATTTCTTATTACATGGCAGTAGACCTCATTTAATTAAATGCAAAGTTATAAACCAAATGGTTCCCAAATGTATACTGCTTTGAGTATTTAAGGAAAAAAAAAAACCAACAAAAATTTAAAAAACCTCACTGGCAAGTGTTTGCCAAGTGTTTGTGTTGGTTTGGCAGGTACTTGGAATTGAGTTTGTAACCAGAGGTAGTACAATATGCAGAAAAAGTGATGTCTTTATGAGAAAGTCACCCCTTTTATCTGGGGAAGTCCCCTAGGGGCACGTGTGTGTGCTTATCCAGCATCCATGGCAAGGATGAGCTTTTCATGGGCCTCAGTGCCAGCCCAGCTCTGCCTTGGTGCCACTGCCTTGCCATTTCTGGGCAGGCCTGGGAGAGGTCCTAGTTGTTAGTTAGTCCTAGTGTTAATTAGTCCTGTTGAAATGGAGTTCAAAACAAACTTATTCCCACAATCAACATTTTAAACTGTATGAATATTGACTAAGCTATACATGTTACTCATTAACCATTATTGACAAAATAACCTGCATTTCATTATGGTTCTGGTGGTGAAGGAAGGGGAAAAAACAACTGCTTGTGGCACTTCTTATCAGGTTTATCCCTTGTACCAATTTGATCTTTATCTCTAATTTGCTGTGAAGTTGGATCATATTGGGTTTCCATGTTTATGATTCTGTATGTTTTGATGTGTGTTTTAAAGTCAGTGTGCTGTTACTTAGTTAAATTAGCCAAGGTTTGAGTAGTGCTTTCCCTAACCTGCTTTTAATTCCCTCTGCTGCATGTGAGACCGTGTCTCTTTTGAGGGAGCAGAAAATTATGTTGTGCTTAAATTACCTTAAAATACTGATTTCAGAAAGAATGAGAATTTTAGCATTGCTTGCTTTCCCTTTAGGAAAACTTTTTTTTCTTTTTTAAATCTTCTGGCTTGGAAATGTCAGTGTCCTATCCTGGCTGGTGGCCTTCTGCTGGGACAAGATTGTTTCTTTTCAGTGTCTTTCATCTGGACTTTGGCAAAAAAAGTTAGATGTAACCACAGTAGGTAATGCATTTCCAGACAATGCCTTATTGTCTGCACAGGTTGGACACAGAGACCTTGCATACTACTTAGAATCAAGATTGAATTACCAACCTTTTGGGCATTTTTATGTAAAATGCTCTTTATTATGGTTTTCTCATAGCTAAAGCATGAGTCACTTGCAAGCCATTATAGATTTTGGCTATGCTGCATGATGAAGTGTTCTGGATGCAGTGAAACATTTAATCAAGACTCCAGGCAGTGCAACTCCCAGTGGTCACCTTAACAGATAGGAAAAAAAAAAAAGGGAGAGGAAACGAAACAATTATGGCACCTTTTCTTTACAGCACCAGGATCAATATTGCTTAGAGACAACAGAAGGAAGTAGCTTCTTTTTGAATTTTAACTTTGAATGATGATGAAAGCAGATTCACACCTGATTCAGACTAGGTATAAGGAAGAGATTTTCCACAGTGAGGGTGGTGAAACTCTGGCACAGGTTGCCCAGACAGGTGGTGGATACCCCATCCCTGGAAACATTC
The DNA here is from genome assembly GCA_013400775.1 of Chaetops frenatus. NCBI lineage: Eukaryota > Metazoa > Chordata > Aves > Passeriformes > Picathartidae > Chaetops > Chaetops frenatus. Next base: position 527,330 of record VZTR01032786.1, read on the forward strand.
AGTGCCAGGTTGGATGGAGCTCTGAGCAACCTGGTCTAGGTGAAAATGTCCCTGCTCATTGCAGACAGGCTGGACTGGATGTTCTTTAAGGGTCCTTTCTGACCCAAATTGTTCTATGATTCTATGATTTTCTGATAATGTCAATTAAATCACTCTGGTTTCCCAGCATTTTATAGCAATACTTTATAAAAGGGTCTTGGTTCAAAAACATCAAATCACCTTATTATACTTTACATGATACAGCATTAACTCCAGGAAAGCTCTGCAGTGTTAAAAATACTGGAGTTGGAGCCCACAGCTTAAAATAACATGGGAAATTCCAGCACTGCATATTAATCATAATAAGTTTTATAAGGCTCTATGCATTGTTTGTTTAATGGACAAAGCAAAACATGTTTCCAAAATGCATTGAGCCCTAAGTTTCCAAACACTGTCAAGGCTAGTAATCAGTAGTAATTCCTGATCCTGTGAGGAAAAAAGGAAATATTTCTATGATCCCTATTCTAAATTGCTGTTTTCTTGTATATTTTTTGATGTTTTATTTACTTTGTGGTGCCTGGAGTGGGCAGTGGTGGAGCCCAGGACAGCTTGCACATCCTGTCTTTCATTAAGCTTGACCTCAGACATCAGAATTAAGTCTTTTAAACCTGGCTTTTAATTTTTTTTTTTCCCAAACAATGCCTTTTTTAGCACTTTCCCTCCACATTTTCTCCCCAGCTGCAGTCTTCCCCCTGTTAATAGTGGGATTCTTAACAACTTTGCATTTCTATTTAACAGGTTTGCTGGCCCGCAGCACAATACACTAATGTGATTTTTATTGTGCTAGCGTGCACTGGGATTGTTTGCCTGCTGGAAAATGGGATATTCAGATGCATCATTCAGCCTCAGCTATTGCCTTGTCCCAAGATATTTTCTTTATAAATGGGCTTTCCATCTTGTTGTGAAAATTGTAAATGTGCATGATCTGTAGTTCAGGTTTTTCACCTACCTAAGCCCTGCTATTATTGGGTATTCAAGTAATTTCAAAGCCTAAATGTTTATTTTTTTACCCTCAAACTTACTGTTTCCCAGTGATTTAGAACCAGGTGGGAAACTGGTTCAAGATGGGCTATGAGGTTTTATATATATATATGTATGTATGTATGTATGTATGTATGTATGTATGTATGTATTTTAAAATTTTATTTCTTTTAAAGAGGATTTTTCTTCTTTTTGATCTGAAAATATATTTCCAGAGATGCATTGCAGTCTGATCCTTTATCTCCCCATTCCCTTGCCTCTCCAGTTTGGAGGAGGCAGTTGTGCACTGGTCCTCAAGCACTGAGTGTAACCACAACTTCACTGGTGTGAGTGGCCAGTGTGATCACTCACACCCATAAAAAAAAGGGATCTACACATCCATGTGTATTTTCCAGGATTAGGGAAGGATTGTTTGCTGGATGAAAAAAAAGGCTGAAGTGATGGAGGCAGAACTAGTGTTGGCCAGATTCTTTAGTCAATTACATGGATGGGGTGAATTGATAGTTGTATTCTTTCCTTTTATCATCATGAATGACATTGTTTAGAATATTTACCAAGGGAGGGAGAAGTAAAACCCTTTCACTTTTATTCAGTTCAAATTGATAATGTGCTGCCATGGTCTCCAGCAAAGAAGAAAAAGCTCCTTAATTTTGTTCTGAGATGAAGGATCGTCTGATGGCTTAAGCATGCACAGGAGTCTTGAGGGTGATTTGTGGCAGTGCTGCTCGTGCATTATTAGATGGTATCTCCTGAGAGAGGTGAGCAAAGGGGAGAAGAATGACTCAACACCCCACAAATGGAAAGAAAAGCTGTTGCCTCTGTGCTCTGTTTGATCTCCAATCAAATAGCTGGAGTGTTTGAAGAGGTGTCGAGCGCGTGCGGCGTCTGGGAGTTCCTCCCTTCCCAGGTCGTGTCCTGTCTCTAGATCTCTGACCCAGTGTGTGCCATGGACAGCCTGGCTCCCAGCAAGAATTACTCCTTCAGGCCTCCCAGGGAAACTTGCTGCTGCCACGTGAGCTCATTCATGCTCCCTGTGCCATCTTTCTTCCTCCTCTCAGTGCCGGTTGGTAGGTGGAAGGAAGGACTTCAGGGAACTGTTCTGTCTGTAAACCCTCCTGACTCTGGGATAGAAGAAAACGAAATGTTAATCCCTGTAGTAAAACAGAAGGTAGGGTCTGGCCAAGGGAGCCCATTGGTTTATGGAAGGTGTTATGATTGGTTAGAATTTGGCACGTTGCCTTGCAGGGCCATGTTTTATTTTACATACCTTTGTAGCTCATAAGCCCAGTCACTAAAATAATTTCTTTTTCCAGAATAAAACTCTCATTTTAAGCTTTTTATGTTGAGCGTGGAACTTGCCTAGCCTGTTCAATCATAGTTACCTGGGGTACTAGTATTTCTACTAGAAGTGGAATTGGTGCTTTTGCTCTAAGAAATTAAACTTCATCTTCTAGCAACTGTTTCTTAATTCAACAAATTATTTTGAATAAGCTTAAGAATAATTTATGTCCTAAATGCTTAGATAGATCTGTGTTCTTTAAAGCTTGATGCCTTGGTATGATTCCTATATCTGTTCACCGCTGAGGTTTGTCTGAATGGAGAAAGAACTATTTTTCTTACATCCACATTCAGAGTAAATTGAGGCAGAACTGTTTGAGGTGAGTGCTGCCCTGCCTCAATCTGTTCTGAATTTGTTTAGGGAGAAAAAAAAAACAAACCACAAGAGGCTAATTTGAACAGCAAATAAGAATCCTAACGAGATCAAGACAATTAATACTTCCTCTGCTTTAAAAATGTCTGTGACAACAGGCTGCAGCAACCAAATTGTCACAGATGAGGATGGGCTGGCCATCTGTAACTGTGGGCATTGTTGTGGGAATGTTACTAAGCCTGTGAAGGAGAAATTTGATTCATGCACAGGGAAATTTGTGGTATTGTTTGGCTTACTATATTGCTGATCTCTGTGGTTTGTTGTATGCCTGTGTTTTTTGCATATTAGCTTGAGTCAAACAGACAACAATCACACAAACAAAACTAACAAAAAAGCCCCACCCAAAGATGGTTTGCACAGAAATTGGTATGTAAAATTACTGTGTTTATTTTACAAGGGTTAGTAAATAAACAACACGTATTTGTCTGAAGAATAAGCTCTGAGGGAAAGCTTTGATTTTCAGTCCTTTTTTCTAGATGTTTTAAATGTGTGAAGGAGAAGCAGTGTACTAGAATTTGTACAAAAGCAGAGTAATTTTGTGGGGATTTATGTGCATGTGGATTGTCCAAAGCTTTCTAATATTTTCATTTTCCCTTGAACAGCTGAAGTCAGACAATATTATGAATCTATTAATCAGTTTTCCATCACAGTCTTAACAGATTTAGAAGAGTCTGTAACTATTTGTGTTCCCATGGCTTCTGCAGAAATTCAAGGCTGTTGAGAGGCCCCCATCAGTGCCTGGACCACTGGGGAGAGCAAGTTAGAAAATTGAAAAGGGGCAAAGATGCCTCTCTGTCTTTGCTGCTTCTGTATTTTATTATATCTGAGTCCTCTGAGTGGCAGTGAGAACTTTTGGCTCCTGTATTAAAGTTGCTGTTGATACAAATAAGAATGGAGGCTCTGTCAGATGGAAAGCTGCAGAAGTTTTTTTGCACAGTGCAGTACTTTGAGTGCTCTCAGGTGCTTGGTTTGTATCTGTCTTTGCATCCTAGATTTGCACCGAATGATGAGTTTGAGGTCAGGGAAGAATATTCTCCATTTTGGATAGATCTGGAGAAGGGGTTTTGGTGATTTTCACTTTCCATGAAGCCTGGGCATGTTGCTTCCTGGAGTTCTACAGGAATTGGCATGTGATGGTTCCTGCTTCCAAGGTTTGGATAAATCCCTTGGGCTCCCTTGTTTCTGTCCTGTGGTGTACTTGATGTTTGAAGGCCTTGGGTTTCCCAGATCTTTATTCTTGTACTTGCTGCTGTCTCTGGTGGGTGGTTTGCCATCAGTGTGAGCACCGTGTGATCTGTAGACCCTTTTGAAAGTGACTCCTGCGGTGCAAACAGCTGCTGACACCACCATGACCACCTTGCCTTGCATTCCTTAAATCTGGGGCAGAATTACACTTAATTTTTTAATTGGTAGCATCTGATAGTAATCAAACCATGTATTTCCTAAAGTGACTCACATTGATACCTTAATGCAAATGTGAAGTGGGATTAGAAAGATAGAAGCAGTTGGCTGGGGAAAGGTTTAGTTTAGATCTTTGATTAAAGGTTTGTGGAAATTTTTTTTTTCTTCTTTTTCTTCTCCAGTAAAGATGTGATAAGATATGCTGCAACCTCCCAGTGCCCTGTGGCAATGGAAGACTTTGTGGTTGTGGTTCTCCTGTGGGCTTCCACTTTGTCTTGGAACTTACGGAATAATTTCAAAGTGAAATTAATTTGTGAGCTGCTGGACATTCAGTTTATATCTGATCTCATTCAGGATGTGTACTCTCTTAAGTGAAATGTAACAAAATGTAACAGACTCTTATTGTGGGTAAAATGTGAAGATTTTTCTCAAATCTTTTTTTCATAGATGTCTTAGGCCAGGGTGAAGGGGCCCTGAGCAACCTGCTCTAGTGCATGGACCCTGGCAGGGTGGGTTGGAACTATATCTCATCTTCTAGGTCCCTTCCAGCCTGCACCATCCTGTGATTCTATGATTACTTCAGTGAGATTCCTGCAAACAGGTCCATCCTTTATTCCCTAGGTCTGCAGTTCTGTTTGTAAGCTGAAGTAGTAGAGTCTAAGAGAAGTAAAAAGACAGCTTTAGACACAGATGCTAGTTAGACTTAGCCAATCCTGGGTTATGAAGCAATACACATTATCTAAGCCCTGTGGATAAGTAATAAATCATGGTGTAAATGCTCTTTAAAAATGTCATGTTCTTTTCTAAAAAATTCTCGTCCTTATTTGAGAATTTCATATTTTTCCACCGTCTGAAGCACGTCTTCAGTATAAAATACAGTTTCTTTGTTTACTTGTGAACTGATTTTTCAGAATAAAATTACCTCTTTTATTCTTCTTTTTTTCAGTTCTCCGGAATCTGACTTTGTAATTAATTTATTTGTCCCCCAAACCTTAGCCATCTGTATTCTTGGATCCTCACTATTTTACATTATTCAAGCTGTAGGCGATGCACAGCTCCTATCCCCAAAACCCCCCCCAGAAGTTGTCACATATTTTTCATGTGATTTGTACAAAGGGTAATCTCTCATCATGAAAATGGTTTCTGGTGGTGAAATGTCACCCGCAGCTGAAACGTTAGCTGTGAATGACATGTGTGGTAGGAATAAATGAATTGCAGAGCTGTGCAACTGCTTTACCTTGAAACCCTGTCTGGGGGAATGCTGCACTTTGGGGAGGAAAGCAGGAAGAGTGTGCTGTGCCAGTTCATGGGCAAGGAGGGATGGCAAAATCCTTCATCTGTCATTTCTACCACGTCCCTGCCCTTTCTGTGATTAATTGTCACCCAGTCTCCTTGAAACCCAAGCTAGGCTGGTTTGTTCTCTGAAAGTTTGTGTCTGGTGGGGTGGTTGTCAGTCACTGCTCATGGTGCTCTGCTCAGTACTGCTTGTGCTTCTGTTGTCAGAGATATAAATTTAATGATAAAACCTTCTGGGTTAATCTGTCTCAGGCTGTGAATTGTTTTGTGTACCATTTTTATATGGCCAAAGGGATTAAATAGGGGATAAATAAATAATGGACTTCTATAAAAGACCACTGTTTTGTCTCCACTTCTAGTAGTTATAACTATTATATTAATATTACACTAACATTAATGTAATATTTCCTCTGTGTTTGGGATCATCCTAGTGATCAAGTCAGAACAGCTTGGCAATTGGTGGTCCTCATGAAAACAGAACAGAGAAGAAAATGTTATGACAGGGGACTGGAAACAGTAGAAATCATAGACTTTGGATCTTTGGACCAGAAATGTCTTTGTTGGTTACATCCAGAGCAGCCCAACCCATATATTTTCAACTAAGTGTAGGGAGAATCCTTGTGGATAAGGGCATGGCAGATACTGTAGTCTAAGAACTATTTTGTCTGTCAATCCAGATACCTTCTTTAAATCATCCATACCTTTGCCTTTTACCTTTCTCTGTTCCTTGGTAAGACTTCTTTCAGATAGCCATTTTCTCCTTGGTGGGTCTTCAGAGTTTGGTGACGGTTCAATATTTTGAGTCCAAATCCATACTTCTTCTTCCATGATAAATATAAACCAGCTGTGTCTTCTTTTTCTATTTTGGAATATTACGTTCCAGACCCAGCAACAAGAGAAAATGTAGCTCTGCATCTTTTTGAATTAGCATCAGCAGGGCCTCAATCTTGCTTGTGAAATACTAGGGACAAAGATCACAAAACAACCTTTCAGGAACTATCATTCTTACTTGGAAAGGCATACAAATATGGCATGTGAAAAGAGCATTTGTTGAGTTTTGGATAGGCAAGGAGAGTAGATGCTTGTGGGTGCTCCTAAAGTAACGTTTGTGTTTGCAATTAGAGGAGAGTTTTGAGGGAGAGAGAAAAGCAGATTATTTGTTATAAAATATATTAAGTGCAAGGGTGTTTTTTCCCCTCTCGGAACGGAGAGTTGCCAATACATAAACATTTCAGAGAGAATTTTACACCACCTCATCTTTATGTCAGGCAGCATTTAATGGTTGAACGATCTCCTGCCCCGGCACTTGGCAGTTATTCTCCAGGGGCTGACTTTGAGGATTACAATGACAGTCTATCAGTGGATCTTTTCCAATATAAACTAGACTAGGACCATTTAAAATCAGTTGCTATCAACAAGTCAAATTAACTTTGTTTGTGCTCGAGGTTTTCCTAGGAGTATTTTATAACAATGCGGAATTTTAATATCCGGACGGGCTTTTCCTATTGTTAGTGTGATTTGGGAATGTGCTAATTCATGTGATTAAGAGCAATTTACCTGATTTATTTCAGAATTATCTTATTAGTAACGTTCAGCTCCAATCAGCATCCAGCACTCACTCAGCTTTTTCCCTGTTCCTGCTTTTCACAGGTAGAAATAACACTTCAGGACATCAATGACAACCCACCAGTATTCCCCACAGACATGCTTGATCTGACTGTAGAGGAGAATATAGGAGATGGATCTAAGATACTGCAGCTGACAGCCATGGATGCTGATGAGGTAGGAGCACGGTTTCAGTTTTGAATGTTGATACTAAAAGTACCATTCTGGACAAGTTTTTACCTGTTTTCTTCATCCCTTTGTATGAGCTTGGCCTTAGGAATCATGGCAGTCATTCACAAAATTCTGTCCAGTGTCATGGAGAGCTAAATTCATTTTGAAACCAAAATGTTGTAGCTGAGCCAGATCCAAGGTGTGAAATAAAATTAATCTGAGACAAGACTTGGAGAACAAGAAAAATTCTGATAATTCCTCCTTTCCCTTTGACTAGGCCTAACAAAGATCAATACTATTCCTTCCAAAAGGTTTTGTTTTACCAAAAAGAGGGGAAAAAAAAAACCACTAAAATTTCTGTACTTGAACCTGTTTGCAAAATAGTTTTGCCCTCTTCAATTCATTACTATGAGAATGCTGCAGCTAAGGTGCTATGAAGAAGCTAAAATGCTGTTGATGCATTCATTTATTTTAGAAACCTAAGTTATAAAAATGTTAACTATATTATTTTTGTTTACTTGAACTTGTTTCTTTCCAGGAGGGAAAGGCCTAAAAAGTCAATATAAGCACACAAAAAGTTTGTGTTGTCATGAAAATATAGAGTTACACTTGACAACAACAAGCAGTTCTTGCTTTGAAATAATAGGGCAGTTCAACCTCCTCAAAAGAATTTTATTCCTGGCCTTTTTTGTGTTAGCTTGGTTAGGCTTCCTGTGATTGTTAATTGGTGTACTTAATCATACTACTACAGAGGGAGCCACGGGAACACCCCCGGGAATGGTGCAAATGTGATTGTAAATATTTTGGTTTTCCCTTTATTTTCCAGTAGTAGCCTGATACGCAGACAAACCCCAGGATTTTGGAAAGATGCACTTCTATAACAGGAATTCTAGCTGTTTGTCTTTGTTTTAGGAAGCAGTATCCCCTGAACTACCACTCTGTGGTGTGGTATGGCAAACACGTCTAAGATTGTAGCAATATCTTACTCTCCAGCCTCTTTTTAACCATTCCTGAACTGCAATTAATCTATTACCGATCCTGAAGCACTCCATCCAGTGGGAAGTGATTAGTTACCTTAGAGAGAAATCAGTCAGTTTTTTAATCAAAAGGAATGATTTAAACTTTCCTACCAGAACAATTGTTCTGGTTTACGAAGAGCCCAAGTTTTCCGAGCGATGTGCAGCTTAGGGTTGAGATAGCTTTTTATTCCCCCCCATCCTTTTTGAAGCTGAGGGCAAAGCATAAACCAGTATCAAACATGGCTGTGGTTTCAGCTGCACTCTGCTAGAAGGGCTCTGGCTGGTCACACACTGGGTGAGAAATGTGGCCACCTCTGAAATTCTCATGAGCTGAGATGGCTAAGCCACACAATTGGAGGAAAGCGTGTGACATCCCCTGGGCACACCTGAGCACACAGCTGAAGCCCTGCATGCAGCTCTTGCAGGGCTGGGCACCTGCAGAAGCCTGTTTTCTTTCTAAATTTCCTTTTATCAGTTAGCTTAGTCTGACTCTTTGAAACAGCACCCCAGAGAGAAAGTTTGGCACAGGGTACTGTGTAATGTCAGGTAACTAATGCTTGTCTCTCCTCTCACAAATACGAGCAGGTGCTTATCTCTGTTAATTTGCTTTTTTAGGCAGGAGTATTTGAAACAGCCATAGAATTTCTTTCTGCCTGATGTCTTTGATCTGTTGTTCATTGCACAAGTGCCACTGGCATGTCAGCAGCAGGTTTCAGCTGTGAAATCCGAGCTCTGGCCTGGCACCAGAGGAGGGCACAGTAAATATCTGCTTGCATTTCCAGGCACCATCAGCATGCAGAGTTTAGCTACTGTATCTGATGTTAGAGGCTACCAAACCTTCAGTATCTTTAAGCCTGTCTTGGAAAAAGAAATACATGACTTCTTTAACGTAGCATTACTGTTCCTTAATTTTCCTTTCAACCAAAGGAAATATGATTTTTTTTTCCCCCCTGAGAACAAATGAAATCTTTTGCCCCAAGAGGAAATGCTTTTGACTTGCAGCACAACCCTGGAGATCAGAACTGTGATTTTAATGATGTGTGATTTGTCACTTTGGGGCTTTTTATTTACAGTGGTAAATATATTTCCATGCAGAAACTGACCTTTGGGGGCTGCTGCAAGCACGGCCTCCATGAGTTTCTCCTGCCCATGAGCTGTGGCCCTTGCCATGCATGGTGGCTGGAAGTGCTGCCACATGGCTGCCCTAGGTCCTCCCTCCCTCCCTCTCCTGCTCCCTCTATCCCACCTCCAGAGAGCTAGAAGGGCCGACCTGATCCCACTGGCAGGGATTTAACTTAACCTTCAAAGATAAAACAAGGAGAAACATCGATCCTTATTAAGATGTCACACTGCTCGGTGATGCTGCCTTGGAACTAAAACAGGTGACAGAGTTTTTTGGTATTGATTGGATGAAATCCTTTTGTGGACAGTGGAGCACAAAGTGTCTGGGTAATCTCGTCATTTCACGTCTCATAAATAAGAACCGTGTCCGTTTGTGTCTTTACTGTGGAACTGGGCAGGAGGGCTGTTTATTGAAGGAAACTGCTCTGAAAAACAATCTCCGAGCGCAGTTACTGGAACGATCCTGGTCTCGCTGCAAGTTATGATGTGGTTTTCCTGGCAAATAACGTGATTTGAACCAGTTGTGTTTTGCCTTAGGGAGCCAATGCCCTGGTCACATACACCATTATCAGCGGCGCAGACGACAGCTTCCACATCGACCCCGAGTCGGGGGAGCTGATAGCCACCAAGCGCCTGGACCGTGAGCGCCGCTCCAAGTACTCCCTGCTGGTCCGAGCTGACGACGGCCTGCAGTCCTCGGATGTGAGGATAAACATCACTGTCAGTGATGTCAACGACCACATCCCCAAGTTCTCCAAGCCAGTCTACTCCTTTGACGTCCCAGAGGACGCCACGCCAGGTAAACGGGACGTGGGAATACGGCCACCGACCTCTCAAGTGGTTGTTTTCTTCTTTTAAAGCTCCTTTCATAAGCAGGAGTGTTTTAATGCTTAAAAGATGAGTTATAAGCTAGAAGATATTTAGATCAGAAAGGGTTTTCAAACACTGTGCCCTATTACATGTCTCCAGGTGAGAAATGAGTATTGCTTCCAAGATTTTATACAGATTACTAGTACAAAAGCAGTATCTGCCAGTTGCATCTTAGAAGCTTATTCTAAAACATGAATAAACCAAGGAGATGCAAATGATGTGGTGATAGCTTTCAAGCTTTTATTAGGGCTTTCATAAGTATGGAAGTCTCAGTTTGGGAGAGCTAAGCTTATCCCCATGCCTCCAGCTTTCGCGCTCTGTCCCACACACCCTGTCCCAAAATTTGGTGGTGTTTTGAATTAAAGGTTTACAGTGCAATCAGCTGTGCCTCAGGAATCTGATCTGGAAGTAATTGAGATGTCTGTATAGCACAGAGTGCTTTGGTTGCTGATCCCCAGCCATGCTCTTTTCTCTCACAGCCTTGAGTCTCGGTCTGTTTTAGGCAGGAACAACCCTGGGAAAGGCAAGCCTAATTCCCTCCACATTAAAATGAGACTTCTCTCATTAATCATTTATAGGGCGTACATTAGTGCTTTATACTCAGCTTAACAGTGATGGATGCTGATGGAACAAATAGGCTGATTTTGTATTAAAGTACTGCATCTTCTCCTGTTCTGCTCCCCAGCAGTCCTGCAGCAGCTGGCAGGCTCACCCAGAGGGGAAGGACCGTGAGGTTTCCCCTTCAAGGTTCCACTTTATATCCCAGAGAGTCATCCCCATTCCCCTTACAGTTAAAGAAATGTTAAAGATTGAGATAATCATATGGGTGTGAAAGATACCAGCATATCCAGCTGGATTAAAGGGGTTTATAGCATTCCTCTTTGTTCTGATGGTACAAGCAGTTTTCATTATCACGTTGCTCAAAAATAGTTAACTGTGCTGCACGTAGTTCATCGGGTTCCAGGGAAAGGAAACTTAATGATTTATTTTCTTGGAAATGAGCTGATCTTAATTATAATTAGTGTTCGAAATACTAAAAAGTGACACTTGATTTCCAAACTCTAGTCAGATAGGTCAGTCATGCGAGGGCAGCTATGCAGAAATGAAAACACTGGCACAAATTCACAGGGCGTTGAATTTCAGAAAACAGCAGAGAACCGACCCCTATAAGGTTTCCAGTTTTCTAACCGCAGTTACCCTGCAAAGGCACTGTTTCAAAAAGCAGAGCTGGGTTATGTGGTTTGTACTCACATATTGGTTTCTGCATTTGGAAAGAAATCTCTAGAAGGTTCCAGAACTTGTGATTGTCTGCTGCGCAGGGAGGGTCCTTTGAGTCATAGAAAGACAGTACCTACTGGGAGAAAAGGTATTTTGCCCCTGTTGATGTCTAATCTGGATAAAGACAAAAAGCATTTCTGGCCGTATCTTATGATATTTGAGTAGCCCGTTAGAGCAAGAATGTGATGTCCCTTTCAGCTTTGAAAAACCCTTTGCAGCAGTTATTCAGCCGGTGTTGAGGCTGGCATTTCTCTTGGAGGACACCTCTCATCTGTGGATCTGCTTGACGCTGAGCTGGCTCTGGCCAGCCCAGTGCCTGATGGTGCTCTGCTGTTGTGCCACGCAGGTTCCTTGGTGGCAGCCATCCTTGCCACCGACGACGACTCGGGCGTCAATGGGGAGATCACGTACACCGTAAGCGAGGATGATGAAGAGGGAATCTTCTTCCTGAATCCCGTCACCGGCGTCTTCAACCTGACCCGGGCCCTGGACTATGAAGCACAGCAGTATTACATCCTCACCGTCCGTGCTGAGGATGGGGGAGGCCAGTCCACGGCCATCAGGGTGTACTTCAACATCCTGGACGTCAACGACAACCCGCCCGTGTTCGGCATGGCCGCCTACAGCACCTCCTTGATGGAGAACCTGCCCCCGGGATCCGCCATCCTCAACTTCAGCGTCACCGATGCCGACGATGGTAGGAGTGCCCTCACATTCCCTATCTGTGATCAGAGATCTGTGTTTCGCCTTGGCAACCTGTTACAAAACTTACTAAAAAAGGGAGTATTAGGGCTACCCGTAAATCCCTGCTCTGGTGTGCTTAAGTTCACGTTTAAATTAGACCCAAGTCTGCCAACTTTTTTTCTGAAAGGTTATTATAAATTCTAAAGAGGGTTGTGGTAATATCAGACATTATCTGCAGTCATCTTAAATGTACTGTAACTTGTAAGTCTTTTGTGAAGACAGTAGTCATCCAAAAGGTTTTGATAGTGGTGGTTAAGAAAACTTAATGAAAGAGATCTTGGGAAAATTTCTCATTAAAATAAGCTTTAATCTTGGGATTATTTATGGCATCTAGAAGGTGTTCATGTGCTGGAGGGTAAAAGGTACAATTTTTATAGCTCGCTTAACCATTTTGCCATACACTTTGTGCCCAAGCAAGAGTAATTATAGAATATGACCGTAAAATACATAAACATCATTCCATTGTTTATTGCATTTTCTGAAGTGTCCACAGACATTACCCAGTGTGACTTGATGCAAAACTCTTCCTAACACTCACAGTGACTTTACAGGTGAAGGTTATTTCTGTGACATGTTGAGCAACCTTGTCTCCTCTCAACTTGACAGGGGCTCAGCGGAGCCCGTGGAAGTGTCTCACACTGAAGTGTGCTTCAAGGACAAAGCACCTACATGCTTCGAGGAATCCCTGTCTGTGCACCTAAGTTGACTGAACCTATCAAGATTGCTCAGTAAAGCAGTTTTTCCTCAGGAAATGCTGAGTTGTTGAGCTCCAACATTTTTGTGGGGAGATAAATTTTGCGCTGATGGATGGAACTTTCCATGGCAAAAAATTTGTGTAACTGGTTTTGAGATCAAACTGAGGAAGGGAGAAGAGATTCCATAAGATAAGCCAAAAAATCAGAAGTCATAACTTTGTGATACTGGCTGTTCTTGATTGAGTCTCTCTTTCAGCACACTTGTTAAGGCTTTCATTTTATGTAAATTAGACACAAGCTGGAGGAGGAACTTGAGTTTGTATCACGCATGCCCAGGGAATGAACTGTTCCTTCGGACTTCTATATAAATGGGTTTGTGTCTGTCTCCTCTTTATTTCTTATTTTCCTGCCAGGACTACAACACTTGGTTTCAAACCGTTTTGGAAGTTAATTTCACTTCACCATTATGAGTCTGTTTTCCTTTTCTCTTGCACCTCATACATTATTTTCCATCTGTGCACAGTGGATGGGAACTATATCATGGCACTGACATATCAATTCACATTCATCACACACTCAGTTATCAGGGAGGCAAATGAGTATTTGAGGAGCAATGCAATGAGAAGTCAGATAGCTTGCCTTTTATATTTTCTGGCATGCTTGCTTTTCTAGCAGGCTGGATTTAAAATTAATAGGGCAGAAATATCATTTCAAGAGTGTGCCAGGTTGAGTTCTCCCATAGGACTGTAACTTAAGCAAATGTTATGATCTGTTGTTGTTTCTGTTTCAAGCCCAAACTTGTTATCTTGTGTTGTCTTACATTTATCTAGAGGACAGAAATAGCTGGTGCTAGTATTATACTCTTCTCCATGTGCTCACAGATAATGCACTCAATACAAATATAATTACAATGATTATTTATGTTACATGATCCTATAGTTTGAAGGAGCTCTGAAAAGACATTGTTTTATAATGAGGTATGGCTGTTGTTTTGGGATAAATGCTGAGAAAAGACAGAAACATGGCGGTAGTGAAACTGCTCCAATTTTCATTTTCTTGTTCAGCACACCCCTTGGGAAACAGCAGCTGTTTATCTCAGCTTGGACTGTTTCATATACAGGTCCATAGCAAATATCAGCTGCAGCTCTTGGATATTTAATAATGTAGTAAATATAATAATATATACTAAAGAACCTTAAACACATTAATTTTGAGAATCCAATTTTTTCTTTTTCAAAGAAGAAGTAACAGGAAAAAATCTCAGAGGAAAGCATGCACACATTAGTCAGTTTGTTAAAAAGTATGGTGAGGTATTCCTCCAGGCAAAGCTGGTTTAATTTCCCAGCTAAACTCTACATGTATTTATAGAGTGGCAGGGCGGAAGTAGTTTTGTTGGGTTGTGTTTTTTTTTAAGTCTCATTCGTAAATAAATAAAAATAGAAACAAAACCCTTTAGAAGAGCGTTATCATGAAATTGGTGACTCCATGTCTGTCCTTTCAGTGTTTTATCAGATTACCCATCAGATTAAATAAACCTAAAGTTCAGCCAAGAGAATGTCCCTACATTCTCCCTAAGAAAAGCCCAGCTCCAAACCTTGGAAGGGGGCACGGTTGAGGTGCACAGTGCCAGCTTGGCATGCTGTATTTAAAAAAAGAATAGTTCATTAAGTGGCCTTCCTGGCTCCAGTGATATTTAGGCAACTCTTCTGTTTCACAGTTTAATTTATATTAGCATTACCAGCATGGAAACCCATGACAATACAGGACAAAGAATGAAAAGGTTCATGGAGGTGAGATAAAGAAAAACAAACATTATTTTTTTTTTTTTTAGGAATAAACACCACAGAAAACACTGGGAGGAAAAGTAGAGTATTTTTTAAAGTCATTTTCTTTTGCAGAACCCAAAACCTACCCATCTCCAAAAACTGACAAAAAATCCTCAGTTGCCAGAAGGCTTCTTACTGAAATCAAGACTTTCATCCATATAATTAGTCATTTGAAAATACAACTGAACAAAAGGCAGAGTAGCATTAAACTTTCACCGTCCTTCACTTGATCAAAGTAATGGAGAAACACTAATATCTGACAGAAAAATGTATTAATTTCTTTAATTGCATTCAAATATTTTATCTTTCATGTTTGTTTCTTTTCATTTTATAATTAAATTCCTACAAGAGGAAAGAGAGAGAGGGAAAGATGCCAATTACAGTAGCCACTGGGGGAAAGACACATAAGACTAGATTTCTCAAGTCTGAGCATAATAAACAGCAGAGATTAATAAATCTAATGCAGGGATAATTTTATTATCAAAGCAATTCACTCAGGGAGAAAAGAGCTTCTGAGTAAAAATGAAAAAATGCACAGCAATCAGGGAAGTGGGCAGCTTGGTTTCTTTGCATGACCAAGCTAGTTTGAGGGGTAAATTAGTACCTAATGGTTGGTTAATTTACTAATCCTAAACACAGTTTTGAATACGCAGAACAAGAACAATTTTTTTTAAATTTATTAAAGTAAGATAGATGGAGGAGAGAAAACTCGTTTCACATTTATATGTTCCCAGTAATTAGTTGTTTAGAGTGAACTGTGGAATCGAAGCAGTTACACACATTGTTTCCCACATGGAATATTTAAGGATATTTCACAGCCCTGTCCAGGTTCAGGATGCATTTCCCTTACTGGAATGATAAATCTCTCCCCGACCATAATTGCTAGTTATGTTTTGATCATGAGATGAGTGAGGGCTGTTCATCTGATATTTTGGAATACCATGCCATATATGGGAAGCATACCTTTCCCCAGTATTCACTCTTGGCTTGCTCCAGCTAGGCTTTGGAGTTTCTGCTTGTGGCTTTTTCTAATAGAGTGGAAGAATTCATGAAATAATTACATTAATAATAACAACATTGCTTAGTTGAACTGGGAAGAACGGAGGAAACCGAATACTCAGTGAGCAGCAGAACTACTGAGTCCTGGTTTCTGAAGGAAACCCCTTCCAACCCTTTATCCCCAGCCACTATATGTGGGGAAAAACTTCTTGTGGTGCCACTGTGCAGCTCCTGCAGAATGAAATGCAGAGATGAACCCTGCCAGCCATTCCCTCTGCAGCCTCTCCAATTAACATCCTCCCTCTCTCTTTCATGAATATTATCTTGTCAGAAAATATTCATTTCAAAGGCTTCTACTCCGCTGTGAAATTAGCAGATGGATTCAAAAATGGTGATGAGGAGGCTGAACAATCAACGTTGTTGTACAGTCCTCATTTCTGTAGGAAAATGAAAGGAATATTTCCTACAGAAATGAGGCCAGAAATATTGATGCCTAGGTCAGTGGGATGAAGTCACATTATCTACCTTTCTTCTCCCTGCCCAACCAGGCCCCAACTCTCAGCTGTCCTTCAGCATCGCCTCCGGGGACAGCGCGGGGCAGTTCGGCATCGACAGCGGCGGGGTGCTGAGCATCCGGCAGCCCCTGGATCGGGAAAGCCAGTCCTTCTACAGCCTCGTCGTGCAGGTCCACGACATGGCCCCCCTGCCAGCCTCCAGGTACACCAGCACGGCCCAGGTCTCGATCATCCTGCTGGACGTGAACGACAGCCCCCCGAGCTTCATCTCCGCCAGGCTGACCTACGTCCCGGAGAACACGCCCATCGACACAGTTGTGTTCAAAGCGCAGGCGAGCGATCCCGACAGCGGCCCCAACAGCTACGTCGAGTACAGCCTGCTCCGGCCCCTGGGAAACCAGTTCAGCATCGGCACCATCGACGGGGAAGTCAGGCTCACCGGGGAGCTCGACAGAGAGGCCGTGGCCAACTACACCTTGACTGTGGTAGCCACAGACAAGGGCCAGCCGTCACTTTCTTCGTCCACGGATGTGGTGGTGGTAGTCCTGGACATTAATGACAACAACCCGCTCTTTGCCCAAAAGCTTTACAAAGTGGAGGTGGCAGAGAATACTCTGACGGGCACGGATTTAATCCAGGTGTTGGCCACGGATGGGGACGAAGGGACAAATGGGCAGGTCCGCTACGCCATCGTGAGCGGGGACGCCAATGGTGAGTTTCGGATCGATTCTGTGACGGGGGTGATAACTGTGGCCAAGCCTTTGGACAGAGAGAGGAAGCCCTCCTACACACTGACAGTTCAGTCGTCCGACCGCGGGAGCAGCCCCAGGACCGATACCACGACAGTCAGTATTGTTCTGAAGGACGTTAATGATTTCATCCCCACATTCGAGCTTTCTCCCTACTCCGTGAACGTCCCCGAGAATTTGGAGACGCTCCCAAAAGTTATTCTTCAGGTGGGTACATTCATGAATAAATATGTGTCTTTAACAATTAGTAGCATGCCTACATGCTATTAAAGCAAAGTGTCCTTCCTTCAAAATTAAAAAGGGGCAAAACAGTTCTAAAGTTGCTTTTGGCTTTAATTGAACTTGCAGTCATTGGGCTTGTTTTCCTTTTTGTTTGTATAGGTGGGGTTTTTTTTTAACCAAAGTTTATATTATACTTTGGAGTTTCGTTTGTGTTTTCCCTACCTATCCTCATGCCTCCACTGGCACTTTAAGAGTCTGCTCTAGCTCTCATCTCATTCTCAACTTCCATGCAACTAATCTCTCAATCTGGGCATTGTCTACATGGGATGAGGCTGCGTGCCAAATATTGAGAGAGAACTAAATGGATTTCCACAGCAGGACGTGCGGTGCTTGCTCTCATACAGAGCTTTGCCTGTACCAGG
Source organism: Chaetops frenatus (assembly GCA_013400775.1). Lineage (NCBI taxonomy): Eukaryota > Metazoa > Chordata > Aves > Passeriformes > Picathartidae > Chaetops > Chaetops frenatus. The sequence continues at coordinate 544,995 of VZTR01032786.1, forward strand.
TCATTTGTGGTTTTCACTGAGCCCCAACACAGTCTTACTGCATTTATGCTTGAGAAAAATAAGTGATCAGCTATTCAGTATTTTCAAACTATGCTTTTTAAATCCACCACCACAGTGTTAAGCAATTACAGCTAATTTATCCTTGCAGCGTTCGCATTAGTTCAGCTGGTTAATTTGGATTATTATCATAGAGGACGCTTCCTCTATCCCAGTACAATTTTACAGCCTGTGGTACCTGTTCTGTTTGCACTGCTTGTGTAGGTTGTGGCAAGGGACGATGACCAAGGGCTGAACAGCAAGCTGACCTACGTGCTGGTGGCTGGCAATGAGGAGGGAGCCTTCACCCTCTCGGGCAGCGGAGAGCTGCGCCTGGTGCGGAGCCTGGACCGCGAGGCCAAGGAGCAGTACCTGCTGCTGGTCACGGCTGCTGACGCAGGTGAGGCAGCCAGAACCTCTCTTCTGCTGAGGCTGTGCGGAAAGCAGCACGTTCTGGATAGAAAATAAATGTTTTCGCGGGGGTCTGGAGCTTTAGTGGATGGAGATTGTGTAGGCGTGTTGAATGGAGATCTCTGAAGAGCTGGGCTTACCTGGTGTCAAAGGGAATTTGGTTTCTGGAAATCAGGATTTTATTCCTATGTCCAGATGTCTATTAGTAGTACTCACTACAGATTTAGGTAGGTGGATTTTTGCCCTGCAGTAGTAAGTGGTCCTACCTAAGTCATAAGAGCTTCATGCAAGACTAAAAAAAAAAAATCCATTTTAAACAACAACAAAACCCTATAATTTTGGCATCATGAATGTGGTGAGGTCGCATCAGCGGCCAGAATACAGCTATGGACAATCCAGTTAATCTTACTGAAATCTTAGCCCTGGAAAGTAACAAGAATTTGCATTTCAGTATTTTAATTTTCTGCTTTGCTCAGCATCCAGTCATATGTTTGCTCGACGATACCAAATGTATTCCAAGTTTTTTCATTTTAAACCAGGACATGAAGTCTTGTTATGAAGATTAATTACACTTTCACTTGAGGTGTCCAAGCCCAAAGTTTTGGTTTTAGATTTTGGTGTGAGTATTATTAACAAAGACATCCTGCATCATACTTTGGACTGATCTCCGGTCTCCCATGGTTTGATGGATTTAATTTACTGCAGAACTTGTTCCTGCTTTCTAGCAGTAAAAATAGAACCAAAGCTGACTTGTTGACAAGTGAATACAGTTTTGTTTTCTGCCAGGCTGTGTGCAGCATCTTGTGCCAGTGACAATAGCTATGGCTTATATTTTCCTATTGCGGCAGTGCTCAGGTATTCCACAGTCTGCGCACAGCCGAAGCTGCAAAACACAATTTTAAGGCTTGAGGTTTCATTTGTCTTGTACTTTGGCTAGAGATACTGTGTGCTTTATGGTTTTTACACTGGCTTTCCCTTACTCTGTAGCCTCAAACTGCTCACTTGTGACTTGGACTCACTTGGGCCTGAATGTCCTTATTTTCCTTCAGAAGCTGAGGCTGGATTTGTCTTGATGCCTCCTTGTTCTCTCAGTCCAAGCTGGCAGAAGTCAGTGAGGGCTGTATAGAACAAAATACCTAAAGACTGAACTGATAAAAGGGGTGCCATGCAGCCAACAAGTACTGTCCTTCTTGGAAGAGGGAGGGGACCAGAACTCAGCTGTACCCCATGCCTAGCACTGTGTGTAAACCAAGAGTTTGACCGAAGCACAGGCTTTTCCTAGTCCCTGGTAACTAAAAAAACTCCCAAAATCTAAGAGATTAAACCACCAGTTAAATCCAGCAGTCCCAAATGAAAATATTTACTTGTGTTGGGAGATCTCTGGGTTTCAGGTAATCCAGGGAGACGTTAATACATGAAGTGTGCATGGGACCTTTGCCATAAGAGGCTGACAAGAACAGCAGCATGTTTTATGAGTTCCTGTGTTTAAACATGTAGATATCGCACTGATTAAACACTCTTTGAAACTTCCTTCTTGAATTTGCTGTGTTCTTGTAAAGCTAACTTACAAGTTCCCATGCCCTCCTGCCAGTGTTAAAATGTATTAGGAAGTGTGTTCAGAAGCAGCTGTTCAGTAGAAACTTTAGGCTAAATGTAACTGCTCTTCTGTGCTTAAGTTTACAACCTGTCTAATCCACGGCTGGTGTGATTTGGGATAGTTTTCAACCAGTCTGGTGAATAACATTAGCTATCATCTTCTGGTTGCACTGAAGGCTTATTCTGAATTCATACCAGCAGAGGATACATTGAAAACTATGCTAGCCATGATTTATCTAAAACATCATGGGAAAGTAGAAGTTTTCAGTAGAAGTCCGTGACAAAACTTACCTTGATTTCATGGAAGTGGGATGTGAGCCATGGGCATAGCAGATATCCAGGTGGTACCACACTGGCTGCTGCTAGTCAGTGCTTGCTTCACTAAATGATGTATTTCTTCCCATACCAGCAAAAAGGTGGAAATGAAACAATCTTGAAATGGATAATGAAATTGCTTGGAGCATTTATGTTCTTGAGCAGCTGCTAAATGTTTATAAAACGTTGCGTCCAGCTCTTTGCCTTGTGTAACCATTTCTTTTGAGTCTCTTAGTTTGTGTTTGTTTGATAATTCTTAGAAAGAAGGATTTTGCACACAGATAATTAATCCAGAAATACACAGTGCAAAACAGGTGGGGAAGCTGTGCTTGATGAAATGTTTAATAAAACAGACTTCTCTGAAATTTTCCACATCCATATTATATTTGAAAATGAATCAAGGAAAAGGTAATATCCTTTGTGCTTTGAGGTTGGCTTTTATTAGCTGTAATAAGCAGTCTTTCAAGTAGTCTTTAGCAGCCAAAGGAACAGTCTTGCTATATATGGTGCATCTGATTTAAGGTTTGGGTTTATTTTTTTTTAACAGATAAAAATCATGGTACACATCCAGATGCAGTTAACTCTGGAAAAGTCCATCAGGAGCAAGAATCTGTCTGTCCAGCCCTCTTCCCATTTTTCTTAGAGTCTGCATCTCAATTTTTATAGGCTGCACTGACTGGTTTAAAATATTCAGAGATGATATCCTGCTCGTATAGAAGTCTATGCCAACTCTTCCTGTTCTTTCCAGGAAGCAGACACAATACATACTTAGAAGAACCATTAGACATAAGAACTAATGGATTCCCAACTTAGTTTTGGCTGTCTTCCTGGTCTCCTTATCCATAATCAAGGATTTCTTGCTTCTCTTCTGCTTATTTTCACTTCATCAAGTTGTGACTGTGGATTCTTGCTGTGTTACCTTAGCCCATGTAAGGGGAAGTTGCTGGAAGAAGGATGACTTTAAATTTTTCATTATTTTTATCTTGAGGTGTCCATCCAGTGCACCTTTATAGGTTTTACAGCATGTTTTGGCAGCAGGTACGCTGACTATAACAGCAAGGGAGGAATTAGGACATGGTAAAGTGTGGGGCTGCGTACAATTCAGCGCCCTCAGGGATCTCTGTGCTCTTTCACTGCACACAGGCATGCTCTTCCAGAGCCCAGACCTTAGTTCTGGGCACGTGAGAGAGGAATTGTGAGTTATGAAGAGCTGAGCTGCTCATAAGCTCTGGGATCAGGTCAGGTAGGGGACTGCTGGTGGGACCACGTGCGCCAGCAGTGGAAAGTCGGGTGGTTGTTGAAGAAAAGCTTTCCCAAAGAAGAGCTCCCCTCAGGCTTGGGGAAGTCAGCCATGATGTATGCATTGTCCTGGCTCTGGCCCAACTATTCCTTGGCCTTGGCTGCTAATCCTCCACCCGGTCCTCAGGGTGAGTTGGGGTCGGTGGAGAGTCTTCTCTCTGTGCTGGGGGCAGGAAAAGGCAGACAAAACCACTCCTGGCGCTCGGCTCGGTGATTTGTGTCCATGCAGCCTGCCTCGTGCCCAGTTTCCACAGGACAGGCTGCACAAAGGGTTTTGATTCCTGCCTTGGTTCATCATCACTCTTCCTTCACTGGTGCACTTCCACCGTGCTCTGACTGCGGCTGTGTCTGGGATACAGGCGGGATTTATGAGGGCACGCATAGCATCCATCACTGGGAACAGTCAGTGTCTTCCAGAGCTGTGCACCTGTGGCTTTGGTCGAGAAATAAAACATAATTCAACCCCGAAGCTTAGCCATCCCAATTTAGAGACCCTCTTGCAGCACAAGCTGTAAGACCAGAGTGCATGAATTATAAATACAGCGACAGGCAAAGTGATGGACTGTGGAATAACAGGATGGTGTTTAGATTGCAGATGCTGCCCCAGAATGTCTGCTGACATAAACGCCAAGAAACCTACACACAACTATTTGAATGTGTCTTCACAGGTCTGCTTCTACCACATAAATCTGGTCTGATTTGCTGTACCTTTCTCCATGGCAAAATGGTTGGGAAAAGGGACTTTCTACCTTCCCCCCCCCCACCTCTGGTAGGGATGCGGCATTAGGTAAACATTCAACTCTGGCAGCATGACAAGAACTGGTGCAGCTGCTTTTATCATCCGTGTCTTTAACTCTTTGAGCAATTTTCTGGACAAATGTTAGCATTCCAACAGTCCTCCTCCTTTTATTTATTGATTGCAGGGATGTGGAGTAGCACATCTGGAAACCTGCTCACTGCCCAGGACTACTGTTTAAATAAACTGCCGCCACCATCTCTTGATTGGGTTGGTCAGAATGGCACACTGCCACAATAAAACCAAAATCAAATTGTGATGTTTCCAATTAGAAGCTGTGTTCCTGTGTTTTGGGGGTTTTTAATTTTATTTTCTTAAATAATCTATTTACTGATTTAGATAAATAGTCCTGAAAGAAATGAATTAGTGAACTGATTATTATATTTAGTTAGCTGTTCTTTGTATACCTCCCTGGCCTGGATGAAAAACAACCATATGTTTTTTCTTTAGGAAATGTTGGTCCCTGACTTATGCATTCCCTGCTTCAAGAATGTAAAAGGGCAACCAAGCAGAAAGGTTATATCCTTCTCAGGAATTCTCTTCTGAGCTAGGCTTTTGGTTCCCTTCAATCCTAAAATCAAATGAAAGATGACAGTGCAGTTGTGTTGGTTTTTAATACATTTCAAGGTATTTCCCAGTTTGGGGTGACAACAAAAGGACAGCTGTATTTTCTAGTAATGTTGAGAAAGTCTTAAGACTCAACATTGTGTGAGATTTAAGGGGCTGGTCTTAAAGACATTTGTACTCATCCTGTTTTCCTAGCAGACACTATTTCTCCCTAACACGGAGTCTGCAGTGTGAGAAGATGTTGTCTGAAAAGAATGAATATTATTTTTAGAACAAATTTAGCTATTTTTAAATTTTGTTGCTGTCGTAACAAGCAACTCACTTATTTCAGGTAGAGGTGTCCTGTTTGCCAGGTTTTCTGTGCAGTGTCTAAACACCCATTGCTGAGGGTTTGGTGAGCTAAATGGAGCTGATGTCTTCTCACCTTGGTGCTTAGCAGTTGACAGAAGGATTGCTCTCTTCTGTGGTCATGTTTTAAAGCACAGCTGTTTCAAAATGAATATTAGGTTTTATCCCAGCTCCATTTATTTCCTTGTATTCATGGAAGCTCTTCCTTGTGTCAATAATGTCTGCTCTAGTCTAGTTTTAGTGATTTTCTATTTCACTGGCTTTATTATTTTTGCTCTTTTAATACTGGTAGTAAAGCTATTGATGCAATAGTCTTGCACGGTTTTTGAATGTATTTCTAACTGGCACCATAGGAGAACTGAGATGGTGACGTTCATCAATGAGTTCATAGTGTTTGTATTGTCTTATTGTCACCCAAAATCAGGAGACAAGAGAATTGAGAGTGGCATTTTGTGGTTGTGGGAATCTGATAGCAGGGTCCTGCCCTGCCACAGGGCCTAGGAACTGTTAGCACCTTGACATTTTTCTCTAGAAGACAAAAGCTCCAAAAACTATCTAGGAGGGGACTTTGTGGCGGACTCAGTCTGATAACCCCTAAGGAGTTCTTGTCAAGGAAGGGAGCATATCAGTGTCTATAGGATGTGGCACATTTCCTCCCCAAAGGAGATGAGGGCTTTAGCCCATCCCCTCAGAGAGCTGCCCCACAAGACACACAGTACAGCCCTGGATGCCTTTTGAGGGATTTAGTACTCTTCTTGGACTTAAACCTTCATTAGTCGGTCACTATTTTCAAAATAGTCCAGTGAGAGTCTTTGGGCTAAATCCAAGCATATAAGTTCTCTGGGGTGGGGTGCAGGAGAGACTTATATTCAGGTTGGCAACACAGGCTGGCCAGCTCAAGCTGAAATATCTGTGAAAACAATGAAAGATATTCACTCAGATTAAAATAATGCATAGCACTTCATTTTCAAACCAACTCAAACTAGTTTCAGGGGAGGAGAAAAACAGGTCTATCTCTTAAAAAAAAGATTCAGGTTCATTTATTTAAACTTGAAAACAAACTAGAATATGTAAAAAATTTCAGGGGAGGAAAAAAACAGGTATATCTCTTATAAAAAATTATTCAGGTTCATTTATTTAAACTAGAAAACAAACTAAAATATGTAAAAAAATTTCAAGTTAGAAAGAATTCTGGTTTTCAGTTTTCAGGCTGTTACACTTCCTCTCTTACCTCTTCATTCATCCATCTTGCTCTGATTAGTTCGGAACTTCTACATCAAAGTTAATTTTAAATTGTTGTTCTGCTTACATCACTTACTGTGAAATTCTATTCCATATCTGCCAACGAGATCTCTGAATGTAATCTGTTCTGCAGAAGAATACTTAGAGTAGTTGTTAAGCAGTTTATCAGCCTTTGAGAAGTACTAAGATTTTTCCAGCCTTGGTGATCTTAAACCGTTTCTTAAATTAAACATTACACCTTATAAATTGTAAGTCTGCTAGGCCAATCGTCAAATGCAAAGCTACAATTTCAGGAAGCCTTAATTGCAAGGATAAAACAAGTAAAACATGCACATATGGCCTGAACACTTAGCCTGCTGGTTAATCTTCTCTATTTATACAGGGTGTTTTTAAAGCGTAATTTAAAATCGTGCATTACAGGAATTTCGCTGGGGGATATTCAGGAGTCCCCAGCAGTCAAAAAATGCCTCAGTCAGCAGTCCCTGCAGGAGCCAGCTTCTCTGCTTTTTCTGTTTACAGCAGTAACTTATAACAAGGAGGAGTAATTTGGTGGTTTTAAGAAAACACTTTTCTTAATGGCTCTGCCTTTCTTCTGAGTTGCAGTTCCACTTTCTTGCAGGCACAGGGAGATCATAAAATGGTTTGGGATGGAAAGGACCTTAAATCTCATAGAATTCCAGCCTGCTGCCACAGTCAGGGGCACCTTCCCTTAGACCAGCTCACTCCAAGCCCCATCCAAACTGGCCTGGGACACTTTCCAGGGATGGGGCAGCCACAACTTCCCTGGGCATCCTGTGCCAGGGCCTCACCACCCTCACAGGGAACAATTTCTGCCTTGCACCCTTACAACCTGTCATATGCCACGATTTTTGTGAACACTAAGTTCAGCACTTTCCTTAATTGTTCTTGCTTTGAAACAATTGGTAGAAGGCAGCTTCTTGCTCTGGAAATAAATGCATTTCTGGCTAAGAAATATGCAGTATGTGCATGTGAGATTATTGAACATCTTGAAGTGTTGCTAAATATATATTCTACTTTATTTTGCATGTGTTTTGTTCTCAGTCTGTGTCTGTGTTCCTGTAGGTCTGTAACAGTGCTCCAGATTTATTTTTTTTTTTACCTCTCTGGGTTAACAGCTGCAGGAAACTGCTCCTGATCAGAGGAAGAGAACAGGGATAGGGAAATGTGTACATACACCAGAGGCCTTAAAACTGCCTCTCTGTGTTCCTGCAAGTCCTGCTCTTTCAACAGCATATTAAATCTATTGTAATGTGATGTTGGCCCTGTTCTGAAGCTCCAAAGCTGAATGAATTCATAGGATGCAGTCAGTCAGGAATTTTGGTATCCAAATTTAAAACCCATGTGGATAAAACCAGATGAGAGATCTCATCGTGCATCACTGTTTTGGGACAAAGTTTTCTTTTGCACTCTCAGGACAGGTGTGGGTATCTGTGTTTGTGCACATGCACCAGCCTAAGTGTGGCTGGACATGTTGTTGCTTGAACAAGGTTGGACTCTGGTCTAGTGATTAATTTATTATTTTGTTTTCACTTTTGATGTTCTCCAGTTTAGTTCTATTTGCTCCCAGCTTATTTAAGCTGGTAGATGGGGGATGATATTGACTTTTCTAATACCTCATGTAATACAGAAAGTCCTTTTTTTTTTTCTTCCCCTTTTTAGATAATCCTTTCAAAAGAGCAGATCTATCCCAACTATCAATCTATTCCCTTGGTTTTTGCAATACAAATTAAATCAGCTTTGGGAACAGCTACTACTTTGTACCTAACTATGAGAAAACTCAAATTTGACACTCCCAGAAATCTTGAAAATCTGAGTTTCCTGCGTGTCTCATTCACCACAGCTGCCCACTGAACTGACTGAGAGTACACATTGCTTCTAACTTTTTAATATCTTTTATTAACCACTTATTTCAGCCTTTGTCTCCAAATAATCTAGGTTCACCAGGTTTTTTTAAGACTTAGCATGACAGCCTGTGTTGAAAAATTGAGTAAGAACAAAACAAAGCACAGTCAACCTACCCAGCCAGGACAAATATTTGTGGTGCAATCTTGTAAAAAGGACTACTTTTTCTCATTTCACAAAGGCAGTTTCTTCTGTGTTCTTGGAAAATAAGTTAAAGTCATCCATGTTCCAAATCAAGCCTTGTGTGCACTAGAAATGCAAAGTGTAATGCAGGCTTGTTGCATTTTCACTTAATCTAGCTCAGTATTTATTTTAAAACTGACCAGTTGAGTGAGGTTCAGCACACTCCATCTGCATTTAAATGCATTTAGAGAGATTGGGCACTTTATTGTGAGAAAGGCCTTGTTTACTTGAGTGAAAAAGTTAATTCTCTGTGATAACACATACAACTCCTAGTCCTGGGACTCATTCATGGAGTGTTTGACTGCAGAAGTGAAATCCGCTTTGTTGCAAGGCAACACATTTCACTGAGGCAAAAATTCCATTTCTGTTAAATTGCTTTCCAATTTTCAGGATAATGATGTGTTTAATTTACCACAAAACATGGTAAACTGCCTGCAGTATGAGTCTTGATTAGTCATTTCAATCCATTTTATTTAATTTTAATCCTTTTTTGGTGGTTTTTTTTTTTCATTTTAGTGAAATGTATCTGTAGGTTTTTTGCTTAAGTTTGTTGTTCGTTTCCTAGCACGTGATTTTGATATTTTAATGCTGGCAAAAACTTTTGAGTTCCTGCTTTCTGAAAGGAGTGATGGTTTTACTATCTGCTGTGCTCAGCATGGTGCAGACAGGACTTAGAAGCCATTAAGGCTTCAAACAATCTGTGGATGGTGTGCTGGACACATTCTCCTATTTCTAATTTTTGCTGTGAGCCAAACAGCACCACGCAGCCGAGATAATTTCCAACTGCATCATCTTTTCCTGAGCTTTCTTGAAGAACCTAAATGGCTTTGCAAGTTTCCTTTTGTGGCTTTTTTCTTGCTTCTCCAGTGCACTAAGTGCTCTGATCATTCCCCACTCGCCCAGATGTGGTGTGGAGAGCTCAACATGTACCAGAGCAGATGCTGCCATGTCTTGAGGGATTCCAGGGAGCCCAAACAGCTTCCCTTCTCTATTCCCCAGAACAAGGGACAAGCACACCATGCCCTCTTCTTCCAAGGGTGCATGGATAGACCCAGGCAAAAGTGAAAGCAGTCTTTAGGTGCATCCCTTTGTGGGTGACTTAGTGTCTTCAAAGCATCAGCACAAGTTAGGACAGTGAGTGGCTTAAGATGAGTTCATCCAGAAAGGTGTGTTGTCCTCTCTCTGCTGGTTATCCAGCATTTGAAAAGCAGAGATTGTCAGATTTTATTTCTCCCCACCGTCACCTTCCTGCATTTAGTTTCCTTTCTTCTACCTGCATTGCTGCACAGAGCACAGTATTTTTCATCCCACCTCTCCTGGACTGGGAGAAGGAAGAATGGAGAGGGCTTGCTATCATTTCTAAGGTGGCAAATTACAAATATCACAATATTTTTTGTGGTGATCAGCCTCAAGCAAGCATGGGTGAATGGAGCAGAAAAACCTGCTGGCAGTTCTTTGCCAGTCCCCTCTTGCTGGGACAGGAGAGATCCAGCTCGGGGCTGCTGCCTGCCTGACCCAGATTCCCCAGGGCTCTTTCTCCATGTCCCTGCCCCCAGTGTCCCATGCAGAGAGGGGAGCCACAGCCCAGTGCTGGCCCAGCCCAAGGTGGCCTCCCACAGCCTCTTCTCTGTAACTCATCCTCCACCACGGGCCTCCAAGGAGCAGGCTCCCAAGGTCTGCTCCTTCTCTTCATCCCCAGACGCATGTTTACTTGCAGATGTAAGCAGAAAAGCTGGAATTTTTGGAAGGGCATCCGTGGGAAGCAATTTTCCCTCCGAACTCAGTGTTACTATTTTGACACTGTCCCAGGTTAATCTCTGTTTCAACAATGACGTGTGGGGACGTTTGTGGGACTGTCTGCTTAATGTATATGTACAGCTGCCACCTAGAAAATAAACTGTGCAGCTCATAGAAACAGACCTCAGCACACAGAGATGGGAAATGCAGAGTAATAATGATAATAATATGTGAATGGGACTATCTTACAAAGATTTGAAACTCACTAAACAGGAACAGCCAATTTGATCTCTCCCATTTAGTTCACACAGTCAATTTTATGTTTTCTGGTTATTCATCATTTGGTCCCTTCACTCCTCCATCATCCCAGAAAATTTTTTTTCCAGCATGGATATTCTAAGCCTATGGTATTTTGGGATTTAGAAAAAAAAAACCATAGTAGTTGTATAACACTAGGGAAAAGCTCTAAATGAGGAGTGCTTGACAAAGAAATAGTTGCTACTTCTGCTGAAAAATAGTTCAGGCTATCATGAAAAATCATAGAAATTTTTTATGGAAGCTTGCTAAGGGAAAAATGAATGTCTCCTTGTGGCTTTAGCCCTCAGGGCCATTTTTAAAAGTACTCAGAGCCTTGTGTGGCTGTGTACAGCAATTTTAGATAGGTTGTAACGTGTCTGGTTTATTAAGAATGGTTTGGGGTCATCTTGTGTGTTTGTCTAATATTGCAGTATTCACACTAAATTTACTGCACTTATTTATGCAAAATATTAAGAGCAGTTTGAATAAAATAAGGGTGATGCTCTACCATAGTAAGAATTAACTGACTTGGGGAAGATTTGCTATTGAAGCAAAACTAAGAAATCTGGGAACTCAGCCTGGCCATGGAAACTACTTCTCTCACCACAAATGTGACATGTACATTTTATGAAACCTGCTTATTACCAAGGGCCAAATTCTGTGGTCCTTATGCAAGCACAGATTTCACTGGAAGTTCACTGAGGACGGTAGAATTTGGCCCTGAGCTATTTCTTTTCCATATGAAATTACTTCATTTGTAATTTCCTCTTCTTATATTTCTCAGTAACTGCAGAAATGTGAGCTAGTAGTTTAATTTCAACTGAGTAAAAGCTTTGAGGACTCTCTGTGAAATTGCTACTTTGTCTTTCGGTGTAATAGAATAAAGGAGTAAATTTGTGGACGTGATATTTTACTTAGAGAAAAAAAATGTATCTGGATAACTACACAGACAGGAAACCAATGTAAATACGTGAGTTTTTCCATCTAAGTAAGATGAGAAAGGTTTGGGGTTTTGAGCCGAGGAGCAGTGACTTGGGATGTAACAAACAGCTGAATTAATATTGGACTTCTGGGATGTCTCTGTGAGCACGGTGCAGCCACAAGCTAATGCTGATGAGGCCTGGGTTACTTGTGTTACCCCAGCTAATTTTGATGGTGTGGTGCTCAGCCTTGGCTGGTATAGTCCCTTCCCTGAGGCTGACACAAATGAGCCCATACACCACTGCATAGTGCCTTGGAGACACTTCCAGGGAGGAAGGGGAGCTGGAGAATAAGGGATTGGGGTATGAGGCAAAGGTTGGGATCTAAAGCGCTGCCACCTGGGTTCATTTTTGTGACTAACCCCATAGCCTGAATTTTCTGGCCTTGGCTTTGTCTTAGCAATTACATTTAAAACAGCGAGTTTCAGGTTTTAGCTGTGAGCTAGCTTTCTTTTCCAGGCTGAATTGCATTACTGATGCTCTTTGAATGTTTCTTACCCAAGATTAATTTCTGAATTATATATAAATTGTTTAATCAGCTGCGAAACTTTACAACTTTCAACCTTTCATTTCATTAGCTGCGAGATGAATGTCAATAAAATGCGTTTGGAAGGCCAGAGCTTGATGACACACGCAGCAAACGCCACTGAGGACTCTCTTTCGTTTAATGCAGTAATAATAAACACTTCACAGGCAATATTTCAGCAATCAAGAACACTTTTGCAGGCGTTTCTATCTATATGTGTTTGGCTAAATGACAAAGTCGTGAGTTAAAAAAAAAAAGAAAGGCTAAAAAATGAGTCAGACTTATTGCCTTCATGTAACCTTCCTGGCTGAAAGCGTATTAATTGGCAGAGTGAATTACCTCAGACTAGAGCACAGAAAGGCCTCTATTGTGTGAAGTGAAACCTATACTCCTTGGCTTGCACGTTCTTTCCTCGGCGTTGTGATCCTTCCCCTCTGATCAGCAGCCTCCAAACCCAGCCTTGCGAGATTTATAACACCTTTCAGTAGGAAGCTCTGTCATTCAGCCCATTTGGGCATTAAACCATGTTTTCCTGCGAAGCATTTTGTGGTGAAAAATCCTCCTTCTTGTGCAGAGGCCGCTCCCAGCTTCTTTGTCCTTCAGCCTTCAAGGGTTAACATGCGGGAAAACGGGTCCTTATTTCTCCTTTTACATAAGGACTTTGTGTTTGGAGCCCTTGCCAGGAGGAGATGAGGCCCAAGAGCAGAGCCTGCCTCCTTCCCAGCCCTGAGGCTGGGCTGCAGCAGTAACCTTGGAGAGCAGTGGCCCAGTGATGTGCCGGGCTGGAAGGGCTGGGGCGGTCACGTGGGGCGGCCTGCGTTCCATCAAGCGACGGCTCCGTGTAACGCGCCTGCCTCGCGGCAAGGACTCCACCAGTCTCTGCCCCTAAGCATTTCATTATCCTTGCTTTCTTCCCTGTCCAGCAAATGCTCAATTGTTGTATCCGAGGTGGAAGGGGAAAGCGATGCAATCGTGGGTCAAACTGGCACGGTCATCATCTGTCTTTTGAGGAAAAGGGGCAGCTTTTACTCAACTGTGTTCTTCTTCTGTGCTTTATGCTCTGCTATCACTTTTTCCTTCTCCTTCCCATGTAGTCAAAGGAAGGAATAATCTCTTTTTACCAAGGGACCCTCAGTGAAGAATTTGGTTAGCAGATGTCTTGCTGATTCTTGGCTGAAAAGAAGTGTAATGAATGGACTGACAAAACTAACATGAACTTGTGAAAGTCTTCATTGTTTTTTTTTTTTTTTTTTTATTTGACAAAGGAAAAGCTTAAGAGGACAAATACTGAGAGATTGCACATGAATAAACATGCTATTTCATGCTCGTTGCTGCTCGTCAGAGTTAAGTTTAGTATAACAAGGAGGATGAAAGCCCCGGGTTAAATAAGTTCAGTCTGGTTTCCCGTAAGCCAGTATCCCATCGGAGCGAGCATTATTTGCTGCTAGAGATGGTTGCTTCCATGGAGGAAATGAGTCTGAGCAGGGCTGGAGACTCGTTGCAACCTTCTCACCCGCTCCCAGAAGGTCTCCCCAGGTCAGGGGTGTGACCGGCAGTGCAAAAGCCAGATGGAAAGCTGGGTTTTGCCACTGTTCCCACTCTATTTGTTCTGCGGATGAATAAATTGAGGGCTGGAGTCGTCACATCTGTCAGCGTGCCACCTCTGAAGGTCTTCTCGCAGAGAAATAGGAAAGTCAACCACATCTTCAAATTGGTTCTAATTGTTACAGGAAGGCTTTCTGAGCAGTTCCAAGACCATCTTTTTCCACTGAGCTTGTATTACAAAATATTTCTGGAATTAGATGGAGCAAGAAAAATAAGAACTTTTTTTTATTATTATTATTATTGTCTTTCACAACTTGTACTTTATGTCAAGATGACTTTGAAGCAAACCTGACCCTGTCCTCTGTGTTGAGCTGGCTTTCTTGCTCTGTGAACTGTGACGTGCTCAAGCGCTGGGCTGTAAATCGGGGCTGGCAGACCTCCGATTAGCATTGCTGGTGTTTGTAACCTCTAGCACTTTGTACCCCCCCCTCTCCTGCAGGGTCTCCTGCCCTCACTGGCACTGGAACCATTGCTGTCACAGTGGATGATGTCAACGACAACGTCCCCACGTTTGCCTTTAACATGTATTTTGCCACTGTTCCGGAGGATGCTCCCACGGGGACAGATATTTTGCTCGTGAACTCCTCGGATGCTGATGCTTCTACAAATGCTGTCATTAGGTAGGTCGATTACTGCTGCTCCACGGAATACTGCCTCATATCTTGCCTGAAGATTGCTTTTTCCCCAGTGTCCATCACCAGCATGCCTTAAAGCTGTAAGGAAAAATAGAACAGCTTTATGTGTGTAACTAAATTACTTGGGCAAATCTGACTTTTTATTGTTTATAGGCTTTTAGAGTTATATTGAGGACAAATAGAGTTGTGGATTTACTTTATTTTTTTACTGAGTGAAAAGCAAACCAGTTTAACTTGCACCTGCACCCAGTAGCTGCTTTGCTGCTGCATTCACACCTTTTCATGTAATGGGCAATTTTCACTGCAAGCCAGCATGTTCCTTGAGTAAATTTTTGGTCAATTAATGTCTTCAGTTTAACATGAAAATCACACAAAGTAAGGCATAAAGTTTATGCCATTCAGAAAAACAGTAAAAAATTAGAATTAGGCATTTTAGCACTAAATGCCAAAGGGTTTGCAGGGCTCAGTTGATGGAGCTTATTTGGGCACTGGGCTGAGCACTGGCCATTCCCAGCTCCACAGACAAGAGTAATGAAGATGCTGAGTGGCAGTGACAAGCTGAAGATTACCCACTGAGGACAGAAACATTGCAAATGGAATGCAAAGCAAATTTGTATTAGTTCTCCATCTTACCACATTTAACTATTGTGGCTGCAAACATCAGTGTTTTCAAACTTACAAAGCAAGATATAAAAGTAGCTTCCTCATTTAACTTTGTTAGTTCACCTCAGTTCCTTCTTCAAATAGTGTAAGAATACCAGTGTGTCACTTTTTTTTTTAAGGAAGTAAAATAAAACAGAACTCTGTTATGGCAAAGCAATGTCTATAAAATACTGAAATATTTTCTTTCCAACTAGCTACAAGCCAAAAATAGAGACTTGACGTTTAGATGTCTTTAGATATTTGAAAATCATCCAAAATTACCATTTATTAAATTGTGAAACAATGAAGCTTTTAATTTTATTCACTCTTAGTCTAAGAAACTATTTTTGGCAAGCTCCTTTAGGAAAAAAGAATTTCATGCAAGGCATGAATGGCTGTAGTGATTGCGTCCCATAATCAGAAATTATCAGAGCGCTCTTGGATTTCTTTAGTGTGGTTAAATTGCTTTAATATCTCTGCCATTAGTCTTTGTCATTCACTCAGTACCTCATCATAGAATTAGTTGATAAAAATATTTTTTCCCTCCATAAGTAGCTATTAAAACATTGTTTTCAGGTTTTGTTTTACACTCTTTAAGCTCAGGAACAGACTTTGTTTTTCTTGGACAGAACTTGTCCAGATTCAGCATTTAAAGTAGACCTTAAAATATGACTGGTATTGCAAAACTGGTGAAAGCCATAAGGACCGGAACATGTAAGGCCATCTTGTCAGAAGTGTTGAGCACTCAGAACTCCTTCTCAGTCTTGTTAGAGTTTGCTTAAAATTAAACCTTCGGTTTCCAAAAGGGATATTTAAGATCCTTGGCTAACATTTTAATGTAAAGTCAAAAAATGTGCTGTGTTTTGAAAGAAGTGTTTAATCGTCTGCAGAACTGCCACCTGTCCGTGGGTGCCAACTCTCGTTCTCTTGTTTCTGGTGATAACCTGTGAAGTCATTAAAGGAGGGTGATGGGGTTGTAAATGGCAATGCACACTTGAGCAGTCCTATTAAAGATAGTAAACATACCAGTCAAAAGGTCAGATTTTAAGTGTTTGGATCAAATTCCTTTTATACCACTTGCCACCATTAGAGTTTCAAGGGGGTTTTGGTTTTGTTTAGGGTTTTTTTTGGATTGAGTTTGGATTTTTTGCAGCTATGTTGAGACACAGGTACACTGTCCAGTTGATTGAAAAACAGAGATAATTCAGAATATCTTATGACACATATGTTTTTATTATTCCTTAAAAAAAAAATTTTAAAATGGTATCTTTCCAGTGCTAACATTTGAGCCACTACATATATGTGGAAACACAGAAGACAAAGTTTCTATCTCTGCAACACCTCACTCAGGGTTAAATCACTGCAAATCACAGATGAAATGTGCCCGTGCTGCTGCTGTTTAGGCAGATCTGTGGTGCTCTAGGCTTTGTGCACATTCTTTCTATTCTAGCTGCACATTGCTGTGGCTGGAGAATAATTGCATATGGCCATCACATTATATCATAATTAAGCAATTAAAGTATGCTCGTGGCATTGTGTAGAGATTAATGACTGAGCAGGAGAAGTTGCAACAGCTTATTACACAGGCTGGATCTCAGTCCTCTCGGTGCAGCTTCTGGGCTGTGTTATTATTATTGTCATAACCTGTTCTGGTCTTAAAGAGGTGAAGATAAGAATATTAATCTCTTTCATTAGAGCCACTTTCTTCTGAATCTTTCACAGAATTACCTCAAAAAAACCTGCTAGTGTGCTCTACCAGAGGAGCAATGCTAACCACAGCTGTGCTGGATTACAATATTGAATATGAAAATTGGTTTTTTCCCATTGTTTTCTCAAAAATCCATTATTTGAATGATTTAAAAAGGTAATGTTAACCAGGTACCTTTAAAAATACATCCTTGAGATTCATTCTGTTTGAACACAAGCTGGATAAACATTCCAAGAAAAGGGCCAAACTCAAAGGTGTGGTAGGAAGCCAGAGGTAGACCATACAAAATGCCTGCAGTGAGCACACAGTCAGTTCTTACCAAATCCCACAGGGATGTGTGCACACACACATGCACTTACTGAGGGTCAAACTCTGGCCCCAATTAGTCTTTGTTAACAAAGCTCCCTGGTTGCTAATTCGCTATGAGTTACTATAAATTAACATTGAAATCTTGAATAGCAAAACTTAGCATCAGGAAACAGTATGGATATTAAATGCTCATTTTATTTTGTAAAACTGTCATCCTTTTATTGAGAAAAACAGTACTTTTCCTAATTATATTCTGCAAATTCATTTGAGAGGTACATCAGTGTTTTGGAGTAACACTTAATGCATTAGCCCAGGGAAATCAGTATTAGAAGATGCTTCCAGTAGGCAGTTTTGAGAGTATGTGCAATGGTATCTTCAAATATCCAAAGAGTCACTCAGCTACTCCTGTATTAGAAATCTGTGTGAAACAACTATTTCTGGGAAATCCCCAGAAATGTCAGTTATGACAAGCCTTGAAATTTGAAAAAGTAACAGTGAAGACAGATGTAGAGTCAGAAGAAAAAGTGACTGTATCGATACCCATCAGCACAGTGGTCTGAAGAGTATAGAAAATGGTTATTATCTTAAGGCATCAGGCTGCCTTTTGAAATAGAAATCCAATTTTCCTTCCTTGTTTTTCCTCTCAAACAGCTACAGGCTTACGGGCGGCAATTCACAGTTCACCATCAACCCTTCCACGGGACAGATCATCACCAGTGCCCTCCTGGATCGAGAGGCCAGGGAGAACTACACCCTGGTGGTGGTGGCCAGCGACAGGGGCTCCCCCAGGGCCCTCTCCAGCTCCACCAGCGTGCTGGTCTCCGTGGCCGATGTGAACGACAACCCGCCCAAATTCCAGCACCACCCCTACGTCACCCACGTCCCATCGCCCACCACTTCAGGTAACCTGATCAGGGGCAGTGCTTGTGGGAAAAACACTTCTGTAATCATAGAATCATGGAATGTTTCCAGTCTGAAGGGACCTTAAAGATCATCTGGTGCCAGCTCAGCTGCCGTGGGCAGGGACGTCTTCCACTACCTCGGATTGCCCAAAGTCCTGTCTCATCTTGGCCTTGAACGCTTCCAGGGGTGGGGCATCCGCTGCTTCTCTGGGCAACATCTTAACAAAATGCAAAGCTGTGCCACCAGAAATGTTCCTGTGATGTTCTTCTGTAGCTGTATTGTCTTCATGTTCCATGGGAATGAGGAAAAACAAACCTCAATTTACCATCCACAATTTAGCATGTTTTTCCTATTGTGTTCCTCCCATCCAAATTCAATTATGTTCCTGTAGTTACGTAAAGTAGACATACTGTAAATGATCATCCACTCAAAAAAACTGGCTATTTTGCCAGGGTTAGGAAGACAATGGCCTGTTTTTATTTCTAAAAGTCTCCTCTGAGCAATTCTTAAAGAGGATTTTGACAACGTCTTCCAAAAATGCCGTGTCTATGTCAGATGTTAATTATGTTGCCTTTCCTTGAGCCAGGTAGTGAAGTAGAATAAAATAAAAGTAAGTCCAAGCAGCAATCTTCTTTTTGGGGAGCCTACACCCAAATTAAAGTTATTTCACTCAACACAGGAGTTAATTTCTGGTTCAGTTCATGTTTTCACAAGCATACACATACATGGATATGTGATGCCTACAGAGAGGATTCCATGACAAATGGTTTACAAAACAAATTTTCTTTTAACAGGAAAAAAAAAAAGGGCTTATTTCCATGTCTTGGATTTTTTCTCTAAGTTTTAAACAGTTGAAAATACTTCTTTTTATGGAAGAATGGATTTGTTTGCAATTCTTCCCTGTTTTCAGAACAATAATATGAAATTGTTTCATTATTGCATTGGTGAAACTGTGTATTCTGACTAGGACCCAGTGCCTTTGTCTGGTTGGTTTTGAGGTGTTTTTTTAAATTCTTTTCACAAGGAGTATGCATGGGTTGACCCCATGTTTTCTGGCAATATCTTTTTGGGAGCTTTTTGAATGAAATCTCTTATAACTGGAAAACTAAGCTATATTTACTCTGTTTTTAACTCAGCAAAAACCTAGGGATGCATCCACTTTCCTATTGACAACTTTCTTTTCTTTTTGATATTTTTAAATTGAGTTTGAAAGGGGGAATTAGTAATAATAATAATATAATTTGAATAACTGAAGCACAACGTCCTAATTTCTTGCTGTCCCATATTTCATAGGGGTTTGAGTACTGTTCTTGTCTAAATATTCCTGCCCCTGGAGTACAAATCACTGCACATGACAAATAGTGACATGAAGTATAGTTTTAAGGGATACTGTCAAAGTCATTCCTGCCTGTAAATGATTTTCCCTTAAGAGGTTGAAAAGAGCATGATTTTTATACAAAACTGGGTATTTTCTAAATTTTAATAACAGTTAAACATCAACAGTGTTCTGCAAATTGCTTGGACAGTGTCAAATTTGAAAGACATGCTGTGCATTAGATCTGTAAAGTCTGGTGAAGAGGAGCACCCTGAGTTCTCCTTGCAGATGGGCAAATGTAGAGGTTAATGCAAATGGTGCCCATTTAGTCAAGCTTATTGTGAAGCATGAATTCAAAAGACCTGAAAAGTCTGAGTGTAATCATGTTATTTTACTGGAGTGCAGTAATTTTCTATTTCTATTTTACACTTCTCTCAGAGGACCAGTGTGCTTTTAAAAATGCAGTCACGATCCTTGGAATACTCTTAGAAAATTAGAAGTAAGGGGCTAGTGGGGAGAAAGGAGCAGCACCTGGGGAATAGGAAGAGAAGGGACTGCAAGGGGCAGTGGCTATGTAAGGTAAATGTCCATGGGTGCTGCCTATTCACTTATGTAACCTTAATACCTTTGAATTACAAGGTGAAGGGTTTTTTCCATGAATAAATAAACTAAGAGTAATTTTAAAAATCAAAATAGCATTCAGTCTTATTGGGTTTATGGCTTCTATTGTGTGAATGTTCAAGAAGTAGGATTCTAGGCTTCCAAGAAGCTGCAGGTCTGTTTCCCATTGCAGTTACTGATACTTGTATGTCCGTCTTTCTGAATGCAGTGTCTTATTTTTCAACTCCACATTTTTTGATTATATGTATGTCTTGTGGACTCATAGACTCACCTGCCCCTTGCTGAGCTCATCATCTTGTGAAAAAAGCAGTTCATTTTCAGGGCAGTGTAAGGAAGAGCATGCTGCTCCAGGATGTGCTTCCGAGTGAAAAGCTGGGGTCACGTTTCTCACAGTCAGTGCATTGATAAAAGGACTGACCTAACTTTGTTCTCCATTTCAGGCTCATTCGTGTTTGCTGTGACCGTCACTGATGCAGATGCCGGCTCCAACGCCGAGCTCCGTTATTCTCTCGTGGGGAAGAACTCTGAGAAATTCCACATTGATCCAGCCAGGGGGGCAATCCTGGCTGCAAAACCACTGGTGGGAGAGTCTGAAGTTACCATTTCTGTTCACGTGAGGGATGGCGGCCGGTACCCCAAGACAGACTCTACCACGGTCACCGTGAGGTTTGTGGACAAAGCTGAATTTCCTCGTGTTCAGGCGGAGCAGGAGACCTTCACATTCCCTGAAAACCAAGCAGTCGGGACACTTGTCACCACAGTCTCTGGATCCTCATCCAGAGGAGGCTCCTTGTCCTACTACATTGCCAGCGGTAACCTGGGCAGCACCTTTCTGGTAGACCAGGTGACAGGACAGCTTTCTGTCGGGCAGGCTTTGGATTTTGAAGCCATACCAAAATATGTGGTGTGGATTGAGGCCAGAGACACGGGCTTCCCCCCCTTTTCCTCATACAAAAAATTGGAAGTATCGGTGATCGACGTCAACGATAACGCACCGGAATTTGAGCAAGATCCCTTCATTGCAGAAATAGCAGAGAACCTGTCCCCACGGAAGATACTGACTGTGGCTGCTGTCGACAGGGACAGTGGTCTAAATGGACAGCTAAATTATGAAATAATCGAGGGCAATACTGAAAATAGTTTCAGCATCAATCGAGCCACTGGTGAGATCAGAAGTGTCAGGCCCTTGGACAGGGAGAAACAGTCTCAGTACACATTAACCATAAAAGCTTTGGATAAAGGCACTCCGCTCCAGAGCACCACCGTCAAAGTTATCATTAACATTTTAGATGAAAATGACAATGCCCCGAGGTTTTCCCAGATATTCAGTGCTTCTGTGCCTGAAAATGCACCTCTGGGCTTTACAGTAACGCGAGTCACAACATCGGACGAGGACATCGGGGTGAACGCTGTCAGCAGGTACTCCATACGGGATACGAGTCTTCCGTTCACCATAAATCCCAGCACTGGGGACATCACCATCAGCAGACCCCTGAACAGGGAGGACACCGACCGCTACAGAATCAGGGTCTCTGCGCACGACTCGGGGTGGACGGTGAGCACAGATGTCACCATATTTGTCACAGATGTCAATGACAACGCCCCGCGATTTACAAAACCGTCCTATTACCTGGAGTGTCCCGAGCTTCCTGGGATTGGGCTAAAGGTCACCCAGGTTTCAGCCACCGATCCAGATGAAGGGTCCAATGGCCAAGTCTTCTACTTCATAAAATCCCAGTCTGAGTTCTTCCGCATCAATGCAACCACGGGGGAGATTTTCAACAAGCAGTACTTAAGGTACCAGAACTTGAGTGGTTCCAGCAATGTCAACATCAATAGGCACAGCTTCGTCGTGACATCATCAGACCGGGGCAGTCCCCCGTTAGTGAGCGAGACCACCGTCACCATTAACATAGTAGACAGCAATGACAATGCTCCACTCTTCCTCGCTCCTAAATATTTCACTCCTGTTACTAAGAACGTGAGAGTTGGCACAAACCTAATTAAAGTCACTGCGGTGGATGACAAGGACTTTGGCTTGAATTCTGAAGTGGAGTACTTCATCTCTGATGAGAGCAGAACTAATAAATTCAGACTGGACAGGAGTACAGGCTGGATTTCTGTGTCATCTTCACTAATGGCTGATTTGAACAAAAACTTCCTCTTTAAAGTGAAAGCCAAGGACAAGGGTAATCCCCCACTCTCATCGGAGGTAGCTGTTGAAATAGTAGTGACAGAAGAAAATTACCATACACCTGAGTTTTCCCAGAGCCGGATGAGTGTTACTATCCCAGAGAGCCATGCTGTTGGAACGGTGGTCAGGACAGTTTCAGCACGAGACAGAGATGCTGCTATGAACGGATTAATCAGATACAATATTTCCTCTGGAAATGAAGCTGGACTCTTTGCTATTAATACAACCACTGGAACACTGACACTAGCCCAGCCACTTGATTTTGAGTTACACCAAAAGCACGAGCTGGTTGTTACTGCCACAGATGGAGGATGGGTGTCCCGAACAGGCTACTGCAGTGTCACTGTTAATGTCATTGATGTCAATGATAATTCCCCAGCATTCAGCCCCGAGGAGTACTTTCCCACCGTGCTAGAAAATGCCCCCAGTGGGACAACTGTTATCTGTTTAAATGCCACCGATGCTGACTCTGGATCTAACGCTGTGATTGCGTATGCCATCCAATCCTCAGACAGCGACCTCTTTGTCATTGACCCCAACACGGGAACCATCACCACCCAGGGATTTTTAGATTATGAAACAAAGCAAAGTTACCATTTAACGGTAAAGGCTTTTAATGTTCCAGATGAAGAGAGGTGCAGCTTTGCTACTGTCAACATCCAGTTAGAAGGAACAAATGAGTATGTGCCCCGTTTTGTGTCCAAGCTTTATTATTTTGAGGTTTCAGAGGCAGCCTCCAAAGGTACTATTGTAGGTGAAGTTTTTGCAAGTGATCGTGATATGGGAATTGATGGAGAAGTCCACTACCTCATCTTTGGCAACAGCAGAAAGAAGGGCTTCCAGATAGATGAGAGAAGTGGCCAGATCTACGTTTCAGGACCTCTCGACAGAGAAAAAGAAGAGCGAATCTCTTTGAAGGTCCTTGCAAAAAATTTGGGGAGCATTCGTGGTGCAGATATAGATGAGGTAACTGTCAATATCACTATCCTGGATGCCAACGATCCCCCTGTTTTTACCTTAGGAACCTACAATATACGAATCAGCGAGGGTGTTCCTCCAGGCACCCACGTCACGTTCGTCAGTGCCTTTGATTCAGATTCTGTCCCCAGCTGGAGCAGGTTTTCCTATTTCATCGGGTCTGGCAACGAGAACAGCGCCTTTTCCATCAACCCTCAGACGGGACAGGTGACAGTCACTGCAGAGCTGGATCGGGAAACTCTGCCTGTCTACAACCTGTCTGTGCTGGCCATCGATTCGGGAACGCCGTCCGCTACAGGAAGTGCCTCTCTCTTGGTAACTTTGGAAGATATCAATGACAACGGCCCTACCTTGTCCACCAGCCAAGGAGAAGTCCTGGAGAATAACCGCGCAGGAACTCTGGTGATGACACTCCAGTCATCAGATCCTGATCTCCCTCCCAACCAAGGTCCTTTCACATATTACTTGCTCAGCACTGGGCCTGCCACCAGCTACTTCAGCCTCAGCACTGCTGGCGTTCTGACAACAACGAGGGAGATCGACAGGGAGCAAATCAGCGATTTCTACCTCTCAGTGATTACGAGAGACTCTGGCGTTCCTCAGATGTCTTCCACAGGAACTGTGCAGATCAAGGTAATAGACCAAAACGACAACCCGTCTCAGCCCAGAACGGTAGAAATCTTTGTTCATTATTATGGCAACCTCTTCCCAGGTGGAATTTTGGGCAATGTAAAGCCGCAGGATCCAGATGTTCTAGACAGCTTCCAGTGCTCCCTCACCTCAGGAGTCACCAGCCTCTTCAGCATTCCCGGGGGCACCTGTGAGCTGCACTCGCAGGCAAGGTCCACGGACGGCACGTTTGACCTGGGCGTGCTCAGCAGCGATGGGCTGCACGGCGCCGTCACCAGCAGCGTGCGGATTTTCTTCGCGGGCTTCAGCAACACCACCATCGACAACAGCGTCCTCCTACGCCTGAGCGCCCACAGCGTGCGGGACTTCCTGACCAACCACTACCTGCACTTCCTGCGCATCGCCAGCTCCCAGCTGACCGGGCTGGGCACGGCCGTCCAGCTCTATGGGCTCTACGAGGACAGCAACCACACCTTCCTGATGGCGGCCGTCAAGCGCGGCAGCAACCAGTACGTCAACCCCAGCGGCGTGGCCACCTTCTTCGAGAGCATCAAGGACGTCCTCTTCCGCCAGAGCGGCGTGCGGGTCGAGGCTGTGGACCACGACTGGTGCCTGCAGAGCCCCTGCCAGAACGGAGGGAGCTGCCTGAGGAGGCTGGCGGTGGGGCCGGCCCTGAGGACCCACGAGAGCGTCCCTGTCATCATCGTGGCCAACGAGCCCCTGCGGCCCTTCGTGTGCCGGTGCCTGCCGGGCTACGACGGGAGCCTGTGCGAGACTGACATCGACGAGTGCCTCCCGTCGCCCTGCCACAACGACGGCACTTGCCACAACCTGGTGGGGGGCTTCTCCTGCAGCTGCCCGGAGGGTTTCACCGGCATGGCTTGCGAGAGGGACATCAATGAGTGCCTTTCCAACCCCTGCAAAAATGGTGCCGCCTGCCAGAACTTCCCAGGAAGCTTCAACTGCGTTTGTAAAACCGGGTACACAGGTAGGCTTTTGCTCATCTATACCTTACGGTCCAGGAAAGGTGGTGAGAGTGTGGAGGTGTGCCTACTTAGCCCAAAGTTGTCTGAATACAAGCATCCCCAGCAGATGAAGAGGTCATGCCAAATGAGGTATTAATAGTATGAAAACTCAGAAGACCAGGTGCCCACAATACTATTCTATTTCAGCTCTCTCCCAAGGCAAATCTCACTTACCTGATTTGCATTAGAACAGAAAGATTTTTGCAAGAGCTATTTAAATGTATTAAATGTGTGGAAACCATTTTTCTGTACATGTTATTGTTATGCATTTTGTGGGAGCATTTCTAGTCTGCTAGAAGTGCGCCAAGCAAGAAAATCAGCCTCTGCCCCAAATTACTTGCAGGATAGAAAACAGATGAAGGATATGGGAAAAAAACAGAATTGAGGCAAAATGGACGACCTCTCTGTTCTGTATTTTGTCCCCTTGTCATTTATTTTTTTCATTAGGCGCAGAAATGTCTGCAGCATTCCTACCCCTTCTGAGTATTTTTTCTCTGATATTTATTACACGTTCAAACACAGCAGCATTGTAACCCTAGAAAAGCAGGCTGGTCTTTGCTTCTGCCATGAGTAGGATATTTAAGGAAGGCCTGAAAAATTTTAAACAGTGCTTATAGCCACTTTTTATAGAAATCAGGGAAAAAAAAATCTAACCAGAGGAGATGAAGTAAGGCTTTCAGTGCCTTTTCTAAGGGGTATTTCTGCATTGCACAAGCCCCAGGGCAGCCCAGCTTAGCACAGCTGTATCCATTCTGGTGTGGGACTTGCCACCACTACTATCACAACTCACCTGTAACCCATGAAGGGATCAGGAGATCTGTTGTTCCTTTAGTTTTTTTTCCCTTAAATCAGACCAGTGTAGGAGAGAATAGAGGAGAAAGTTGATTAATTTCAAAGTAAAGGTTTAATTACTTAATTTAACACACAGCTGCAGCAGTGGATACATATTCGGTGGAATAACAAGGATACTGATGAGATCTTCCAGGTGAACCTCACAAATATGCTCCTGAGCCTCTAGTCAGGAGCAATTGTTTTTAATTGACAGGCACTTCTAATTAAGTTACCAGTCCAGGATTTTATTTCATGTTGTATTAGCACATCCAATTATTTTGTCAAGAACATGGTGAATAATTCTAGGGCACCTATGGTCTGTGATTCTTTAGGTCATTAGCACCAGAGAGTACATGGACATGTGTTTGCTGTTGCAGTGAAGCAAAACCCTTCATTACCTCCAGCAGCAAACTACAGTGTATGCCTCTGGACTGTAACTTGAAATATTTATGAAGCATCCAGCTGATTTCTTCTGGTATTAGAGCTTGAACCTTAATGCTCAGCCCTTATGTCAGCTAAAAATCAAGCTCTGCATGTGACAAGCTCAAAAAAATAGATGAGTATTTTTACTAAGAGAATGTGATGAGAGACTCTTAAGAGTTTGAATTTGTTGGATTTCTTTCATGCCATGAATTAAATGTGGCATCTGATAGGAGCTTTCTTAAACTACTTGTCAACACAAATAAGCTTAAAATAGACTGCCACTGAGGCAGACGTTTCTATTTGGGAGTCAGATGTTGTTTAATCAGTTGGCCATTGCAGAATCAAGAGTTATTAAAGTGTCCTGAGATTAATTGATCAAGACAGAAAACAAATGGCACCAGTGTGATTAAAAGACAAAATATCTTTGGAGTTTAATATCAACAGAGCTTATTAGATAAGATCACAATTAACACACAGTATATTTAGACATTTTATGTCTGCAAAAGCATATTTGAAATTCTGAAAATTAAATATTCAATAGGTTCTGCAAACAAATGTCAGTGTACTGATTGTTTGAGAATGCTTGACATAGAGGCTATTATGTCATTATTATACTGCCAACAGAAAGAGAGCACAGCTGCCTGGGCTCTTAATTTGCATTCATATGTGATAAAAGATAGCCATAGTGGATGTAAAAAAAAAGTCTCAAACTGTTTCTTCATGAATATAAGCCTTGAGTGCTTCAACAACAACAAAAAAGAGGCTTCCCAAATAGAGGATTTCTAATTCCATTTGCCATATACATAGCTTTGCTGCTTTTGTTGGAATGAAAATACAGTCTCATAATTGAATTTTCATGCTCGGTAAAAAAAAAATAACATTTACATGGTACTGCATGCAAGTAGAAGTTAGTGTTTTCTGGAACAGACTCTGTTCACTGTAAATTAGAGTGCATGAGCTGTAGACCTTTGTAATGGTGTACCTAAAAACTGAGAGTCTTACTTTTCCTTGATTTATGATGTTTTGTCAGCTGCATTTTGCTTCATCATACTGCAAAAGGTATGTCATCCTTTTCACTGGATAGGATTATAAAGACGGATTACCTCAGAGCAACATCATTAGGGTTTGAACAATCTGTTATAATTATATCTGTTAATGATGAACAGGCTTTGTTTTTAAAATAATCACTTTCTGGAGGGAATATGCTTGGTGATTTACAGTAGTTGTCTGCCCTTCCTTTGAACCCTTCATTTCCTGTTTTCCAGGATTCATTAAGATGAAGGAATGTAGGTTTGTGAAGTTGTTTCAAACGCAAGATTAGAATATTAGAACAACCACTTTAAAGGATGGACAGAGAGAACCACAGAAACTAAAACTCTCAAATCAGCTGAAATCTTAACTCAAGAGCATTCAGCTGGTATATGTTCCTGTTACATTTTTCAATTAAAAAAAAAGTCTGAGGAACTTAGATTTTTGCATAAGCCCCTGCCTGTGATAGCATCAGCTGGTGGTGATGAATGATAAATGTTGAATGCTGTCTGTTACTAATTACCTAGCATTCTCCTAATTTTCATGGTCTTCAGAAAAAGATCTTTCTGATGGAGAAATTAATACCTTGCCTCTTTCAGAATTTCAGCTGAGAATTGATCAATAAACTCAGCTAACTGCAGTCTTCATCAAGGCCAGGTTGGATGGGACTTTGAGTAACTTGGTCTAGTGGAAGATGTCCCTGCCCACAGTAGGGGGTTGAAACGAGATGTTTTTGAAGGCCCTACCCCTCCCAAACCATTCTATTGGTTCCATAATTCTGTTATTCTAAACACACTTCTATTGGTTTCAAGAACTCTTCGAGCCATAATTAAGCATGAAGAAGATGCTGTTATTCATTGGTTAAAGTAAGTGCAGCTGAAATAAATATCCATATTCTCTAGCTGACTCAGCAAATGTTTCAGCTTTAATGTTAGCTGAGAAGAAGAGTATTTAGTTAGATTGAACTGCAAAAATCTGAATAAGCCTTATTAGCTACACTTGATTTTTGTGAAAACTGAGCAACATCACTGAGCTAGTTTAAGCTTCTCTATCTCAGTCTTGCTATGTGCTCTCCTTCAAAAGTCAAAGATCTCTACTACGGACCATAAATTGAAAACAAAGAAAACAGCAAAATCTCACATAAAAAGTTAGCTCATCCTTCAGTCATGCCCATTAGAGAATAAAACATAAATAAATACCCCCAAAGCATAATTAGATGCAGACACTGGAAAAGTTTCCTGGATTTATGGTGCATCTACAAGTGACGTATTAACCACAGGAATCCTCCAGCGCTCCATTTCCATCCTGCTTGCAGTCACACATGGAGAGCTGCTGCTCACATGGAAGAGCTGCTTGCAAACTGTAGGTTTAACAGAAAACTAGAAGAGGGAAGGAAAAACATAGAGGTTTGCTTAATTAGGTGACTCAAGTTGTAAAACTCTGAAAAAGGTAGCAAGAGTTCATAAAGCACAGCCCTGATTTTCTATGGTTTTAAGCACCAGCAACCCCTAAGAACTGCCCATTGTGCATTCCTGTCATGGGAGATGTAAAATTATAAGATATATGTGACATACAAGAATGGACACCCTCTGTGCAAGCTCATGTTGTACTTTTAACTTAAGCACATGTTGTAAGAAATAAAATAATTCACTATCAATGCAAAAAGAAGCATTAAGGCAATCTTAGCCCTTGCTTTGTGCACATAGCCTGGCTGAGATGAAGTTCAGGAGAAGTCTGTAAGACTGTGGCTGGTTTTGTGAACAGTTTTAACCAGTTTTGTGAGTTTTTACAGTGAAACGAGATGGACAAACAACACTTTGAAATTTTTGCTGACCACAGGCAATGAAGGCTGGCACTGCTGGCAAAAGGAAGACAAGTTCCAAGAGTGGGATGTAGTGAAAGTGTTGCTAAATTGTTCAAAGCCAAGCCTTGGAATTGAAGACCAATATTTTTGTAGTTAATGTTTCCATACAAAGAAAATCTTAGTTTTGTACAAAGAATATGCGTGTCCGTATTTGGCATCTGTTAAAATCTTCACTCTTTCTCTTGGTTCCCTTCCTTGCTGAAATGAATTATGTGATTTCAGTTTGTTCTCTGGGGAATAATATTTACCACATGTGACAATGTCTGCTTAGGAAAGGACTGTATCCAGGGTAGCTTGTTTTAGCTCCAGAGGACTATGGTCTCTCCAAGTCAGGAAGGAGGTTGTAATTGATGAGGAAAAATAAGGAAAATCATAGAATGTACAATAGCAGGCTGTGTTCAGCATGACCTGCTTGTACAGGGTCCAGCAAGAGCTGTCTGTATCTCCTTTGCACTCATGAGTATATTGCATTCAACGGGGAGAAAAAAAGATTTTTACAGTTTTTTAGTTAAGTGTTGCCATTAATTTCATGATCTTTTATAGACACCAGTTAATAAAATAAATAAGAAAATTCAGTTCAATTAAAACAACATATAATATTTTATATATATTTATATCTATATCTATATATAGATATATATAATCACAATGAGACACTTGGAAAGTAAATTTACTTTCTCTGGGCCACACATTATACCTGTGACAGGGCTGGGAGCAGCCCAGCATCCTGTCTGTGATTGCTCTCTCCATCCCAGAGCTGGTCCCTGGCACCCTCTCTCCTGGCCATGTGTTCAGCATTGGTACATAATCTCATTACCTCCATACCAGCCTGACTCTCCTATTGCCCCGAATGCTCTGACCTGGAAATTGCTTTTGTTCCCTCATCCCAGGGAAAACGTGTGACTCCACTGTCAACTACTGTGAGTGCAACCCCTGTTTCAATGGTGGCTCCTGCCAAAGTGGGCTGGAGGGGTATTTCTGCCACTGTCCCTTCGGTGAGTACCCTTCTTCTCCTCTCCTCGTCATCTCTCCTTTCCCATTTCATATTTCTATTTTTACCTGCATAAATGCTTTGTGGTTTGAAAATGATTCAAGGTTTGGAAAAACTGCATGTATTTAGAGGTTTAATTAACTCATTCTTCTTTCAAAGAAAATCAAAAAGTGATGTGGTCGCTACAAATATTTGTTTGTCATTCCTAGTAGCAGGTCCTTTCTCTCTCACACAAAAACATAACAAGATCCAGCCAAACAACTCAGTGCCTAAAAATTACAAAGAATATTTCTGATTAGGTAGATAGATAGATACAGATAACTGACCAAAAGTAAGACTGGATGCTTGAAATACTTAAATCAAGACCACTGACTTCCTACAGGAGAAACTTAGCTCAATCACAGCTGGATCAGGGCTAAAGCACCTCCACCACCAAGAATATCCAAAGTTCAATCTGGAGGAGGAGATATGATGATAACAAAGCTCTCCAGATGAATAACAGGCACTTTTAGTGGAGCTGGAGAGTTAGACCGCTGTAAATAACATCAGTATTTTACATCAGAGAAGCATATAGTAGTGCCAAAATAGTTTCCTGATTTTTAGAATTTAATTATCCCAGATTTGGTTTGTGGAACGAACCCAATAAAAACATAGAACAACATGGATATTTTAAGGTAGCATGACAGAATCGCAGCAAGATTGATTCTGAATACAGAATAATCCAGAATTTTCATTGTTCATATGGAAAAGTATGAAAGTAAATGTAACAGATTAACAAAAAAACCAGAAATGTACAGAAATCATCTACAGTGTTTTAAGGTTGCTGAAAACCCTTTCACAAAAGTATGGGTCTCAATATAAACTTGTAACTAATGCTGAGTAAGTTTTTCTATTAACATTTGGAATAATTTCTCTATTTCCTTTTATTTCCTTTATTGTACATTTCCTCAGGGTTTATTAATTTCCTTTATACACAAAGTCCATTGTAAATGTAAGTAATATTAATAAATTAAATTTTTTTTTCTCATTGTTGCTACAGTAAAAGAAAAATCAAGGGAAATTATGTGACAGAGATCTGAAAAGAAATATGTAGAATGCATCCAAATATTCATATCAGTAAAAACATGAAAAGGCATAATGTTTTAACCACACATGCTTGTTTCATAAGTAAAAAAAATGAACCACCCAGTGAGAAGCAGTTCAGATAACATCCACAGAGCAAAAAATATACTCAACTTGCACATTTATTTCCATAACTGGATTCATAAATGCCTGATGATAATTAAGAACCATGTCTTGACAGAGCTGTCAAACTAGGTCGGTTTGGTGTTTTCCAAAGAAGCCGTAGAGCTCAACAAAATGCTTTTCAATAGATGCATCTGTCCTCTGTAACTCAATTTTTAACTTTAAACATAATGTACCTCAGCACCCAGCTGTGGGTAGTAGCATTCCTCTGTTGGTGGTGGGACTTTAATTGCACCTGAGAGCTTCCACAGCCACGTCAGGAGCACATCCATGCGTTGCTCCTGGGAGAGTGCACGGTGAGGAAAAGCCTCCCCAGTTATAGAGCTCAATTCTCGTTTTGCAGGCGTTTTTGGGAATCACTGCGAGCTGAACAGTTACGGGTTTGAAGAGCTGTCCTATATGGAGTTCCCCAGCATGGACCCCAACAATAATTACATCTACATCAAGTTTGCCACCATAAAGAGTAGCGCCCTGCTGCTGTACAACCATGACAACCAGACCGGAGAGCGGGCGGAATTCCTGGCCCTGGAGGTGGCAGAGGGGAGGCTGAGGCTCTCCTACAACCTGGGCAGCGGCACGTACAGGCTCAGCACAGCCAAGAGGGTGTCAGACGGGCAGTTCCACACCGCCATTGCCCGCCGCGCTGGAATGGTAAGAGACGCTGACGTGAGCATTTAAGGGCAAGCTCAGCCGAGTCACTCCGGCTCCCGGGAGAGCTCTGAGAAACGTAAAAGTAGTGAGCTCGCATCTGCTAGCAGAAACTCCAACTTTGGGGAAAAACCTCCTTCGTTTCTGTCTTACTCCAGCCGACTCAGAGCCCTGCGGTGGTTTGTTTGGTATGGTGATGATGATAAAATATAATGGAAAGAACATGTGCAGAGTGCCCCCATACTCTCAATGTGAAAAATGAGAGCCAGGAATAATTAATGACATAGATGACTACGCACGGGGCTAATTAACTGGTGTAGATTACAGGGGTGATTATCAGGGAATGCTAATTAACCACAGTAATTGCAAAAACCCTCAAAATAATTTTTCTCAACATCTGGAAAATAGAAGTGGACAAACTTAAAATACCAGGGATCTCTGACCTTCTTGAGCTAATTCAGAGATTTTATCAATCTCATCAGACTGGGAGCCTGGTTTTCTTCTGTAGCATACATGTAGAGTTAAAAGGTGCTACATTAAAAGAATTTTTTGAGGGAAAGGAGGGAAGTTACTTCTGTCATTGTCCTCCAGAATGCATTTGACGTGAGGAACGCTGCCAAAAACTGGAACAACTGATTGCCATATGTCTGGGACTCTGACCCCTCTCCTGTCTTCATTTTTTTTTCTCCAGTAAATGTTTTCTATGCCTCTTCTCTCATTTTTAAATAATATTTCCAAAGCAGAACATAAACCAAATGCTCTTTGAATCCAAGCCATGTTTTTTGACTCCACAGTGTTTGAGTTAGAAATGAAACCAAATCTATTTGCCATCCATAATCAG
This sequence comes from Chaetops frenatus, assembly GCA_013400775.1. Taxonomy (NCBI): domain Eukaryota; kingdom Metazoa; phylum Chordata; class Aves; order Passeriformes; family Picathartidae; genus Chaetops; species Chaetops frenatus. Next base: position 577,688 of record VZTR01032786.1, read on the forward strand.
TAACTATTGCCCAACAGTTCCCTTCTCTGGGAGAAATGGCCAGCATACGTGGAATTCCATATTCTTCCCATGTTTGAAATTAAAGTCATAGAACAGCAATATATGGTGGAGTTCTCCATTTTGATTTTTATGTTTCAAGCTAGAAGTGATGAAGGGAATAAAAGCAATAAACTCTTCTACCCAGTGTGGCTCCCCTCTAGTCCTTGCAGAGTCTTGAGCCTGAAACGCTCTTTCAGTTCATTGTGCAAGACCTGATATCTCCATTTATTCTGTGTGTTGGTCTCTTCTCCCAAGTAACAAGCAACAGGACAAGAGGCAATGGCCTCAAGTTCCAGCAGAGGAGGTTTAGATTGAATATTAGGAAAGAGTTTTTTCCTCAAGAGGGTTGCCAAGCCCTAGATCAGCTGCCCAGGGAAGGGATTGAATCACCATCCCTGGAGCTATGAAAAAGATGTGATGTGGCACCTGGGGACATGGTTTAGTGGTGGCCTTGACAGTGCTTGAGAGTGGTTGGACTCTTAGAGATCTTCTCCGACATAAAGAATTCAATGGTTCTGTGAAATCCAGTCTTCACTGGATTTGCAAATCTAATTTGTGTGTGTTGGTAGGACGTATATCCAAATAAGATGGAGGATAATTGTGATGTTGAGCAATGACTTCGGTTTAACCTGCCTTGATATCGGATATCAATTTGCATATTGCAAATTTAATAACTGACATCACAGCTTCCTAAGGGTAAAGCCCAAAGGTGCACCTTAATCTTGACACGTGCCAGGTTCCCCATTTTAGTAGCTAAAGTAGAATGCTACTTCTACAAATAAGATTTCAATGGCTAAGTTTAGGGGCACACAGTAAAAGTTGCAACAAATAAATGAAGTACACTGAAGAAAAAAAACACAGAGAAAGAAAATGTTTTACTTGTCAGTGTGCCAGAGGACTATAGAAGAAGAGAGAACATAAAAAGGGCTATTTATAGCAAATTTCAGCAATGAATGCTTCAGGCGGAAAGTGAACATTTAAGACAACCTATACCTTTGTGTGGTTTTTTGGTTGTTGTTTTTAATGTTTAAACCCTTTCAGTAATGTCAGCTATTTACAAACAGTATGTGAAGAGAATCGCCTTTGTCTGTGATATTTCTGCTGCAGGAAAAATGTCTCCCAGGTGTCCAAAACTGTATAAAATAGGCCCCCTTCAGGATTCCAAATCTGTCATTTCCTACATCACAGTGGGATTTTATCGGAAACTGGTAAAATCATTAAGTTGTCAGTCCTGAGCTATTGCAGAGTGACAGGATAGAAAGGCTCATAATGTGGCAAGGTAACTGTAGAGTAATGCTTAAGTAACAGGCAGGAACATTTGACTAGCATTAGAAAATAAATTGTATGAACTCTGGTCCAAGTAAAATATATTCTCAAATATCCAGTCCTTCAGCTGGGGTTGGAGCTTGGCTTGCAGAGCACATAGCGATGTAAGTTAGGGAGATTATGCTGATTGAGCTAAGAACAAAAATCTCATTTCAGTTTTTGTTGTTGATGTTCTGAAGGAAAATATGTATGCATGTGGTGGCATACAGAGCAGCCAGCTTATTATTCTTTCTCTGAATTGTTTCATTTACACAGGGCTATAATCTGCTTTGGAACTGCAGACTGACATTTCTTGGGAGGAGCACTTTGCTCATTTGTATGGAAAGAAATTCAAGATAAGCTTCCATTAAAAATAGCAAATTGAACAATTTAATCGTACTGCAGGGCATGATTTAGGGCTAAGAACTCTGAATTTATTTGGTCAATGCAGTGCGTCAGCTTGCAGCGTGTATTTGGAACTAGCATGGACAAACTTAGGGGATTTCAACAAGCTGTTGTTAGCAAACTTATTTGCAGGCAGTAGAAAAAACCTCTGCAGAGTAATGATGTACTGATAGCCAGTGCTGCTTGCTCAGCTCCCATGGAGTAACCTAAATCAAAATACAAACCCAGGCATTTTTAAAGGTGGCGTTTGATTTAAATTTGCTGTAAAACTGTGCCACACATCTAGCTGAAACATGAGGAGATGTACAATGTGGAGATCGTGTTTATTTTTCTGAGAATTTGTTTTAAGGGATAACTAACCTTCGGGGTTGGTTTTTTGGGGGTTTTTTTCAGTGCGTCTGTTATTAATAAATCACTGTGGGGACAATTCTTTGCTAAATAAGGAATAAAACAAAAACTCCTTTTTAAATCAGCATGAGTTATTTCATGATTTTAGTGACAGCTTTGGTTAGACTTTTATAGATTACAAATAGAAGTGCCTTGACTAGCTTTAGTGTAAATAAGTTGGATGGGCAGTCTCAGAATCACAGAATGGTTTGAATTGGAAGGAACCTTAAAAACCATCTGGTTCCAAGCCCCCTGTCATGGGCAAGGACAACTTCCACTAGACCAGGCTGAGGCAACCTCATTGTCTGGGACTTGATGGCTTGGGGATAAAAATAATAATAGGAATAATAATAAAGGGTGAAACTGCTGTAAGTACTGATAATGCCAGGTACTTCTCTAAACATCAGCTTGGTCCCACTCTAGGTATCCCTCTGTTATCAAAGTCAAGATCCCTCATGATCTCTTAGTCAAGGGGTTACCTTAAGTAGGTCCATTGGGTTACTTTTTGAATTTTATTGAGTGGTTGGTTATTATTTTTAACTAGTAGTCTCAGTGTTTCTACTCTGAGCTTTTGTAACACGCATTTTATCAAGTTCATTATCTTTAATGTCACGGTCCAGCCCCAGAAGGAACTCCCTCTGTGGCTGGAGGGAGCAGCTTTTTGCTCAGATTATCTGAACCGTGTCAGGAGTACAGGCCTGAATGACTGCAGTTTTGAGGAGCAGAGTAAACAAATGTGAAAAAAACCCTATGTGAATGTGAAAAATCGGTGTTTAACTGCTTCTCTGTTGGAAGCAGGCAGTTGGCTCCCTCTCTGTCCGTATCCACACCGCGGTGGTGTCCGCGCTGAGCTGGCAGAGTATGGAGTTGAGCAGTGGCTCTGAAGCCCAACGTACAAGTGCTCCCTTCTAGCCAAGTCCCTGATATAATACACTTAGCATAAGTAGTTAATGTGGCTGGGGACTGAAGCCTTGTAATATTCAGCATATTTGTGTGGGTGCCTTTTGCAGGCAGCATCCCTGACGGTGGATTCCTGCTCTGAGGACCAGGAGCCAGGCTACTGCACTGTTAGCAACGTTGCTGTTTCGACCGACTGGTAAATATTTCTTCATTTTGAGGAGTCAGTTTGGGGTCTGGGTGGGATTTTTTTTTTTTTTTTTGGAGTAAAATTAAAAGTAAAATTAAAAAGAAATCTCACTGTAAAGCTGGAGAAGGTTGGAGTAATGATGAGGCTCCCAAGTGTCAGTTTTTTCCATCTTTATGGAAGCAAATTAAATTTTCTACATGTGCTGCTACTTGCTAGTTCAGGCTACATTTCTGCATGGAGTTGGATCATAACAAGGGGTTTGCTGAAAAATCCCCAGTTCTTGGCACCATCTCTCTCCCCAGGCTCTGGTGGCAGTCAGGAAATGCATGGCCATGAGTGTGGTAGTGTGCAGTGAGGTATAAATGAGGATAAGATCTATGGCCTAATGATTCGGGGTCATGTATTTATTTAAACTGCACCTCTCATTTCTCATAAAGACATAGGAAACAAAATCACCTGATTAGTGCTGTCTTTAAAAAAATATTAACAGTAATTACTTTAACATTGTTTTCAAGTGTTTTCTATTACAGTTATTAGTTCATAAACAGCGTCCAGTAAAGAAAGCAAACTTTATTTCTGGTGGTTACTCAGTAGCCTTTGGCTCACATCTTTGGAGATAACAGTAACTTTAATCCCAATCACCTTGGCTAATTTCTTACAATAATCACCGTCATGTTTTCTGTCACACAGTGTTTCTCTGCTAGCAGAGGTGTTATATCTTTGTAAAACAATGAGCCCATCTTCCTGATATTAAAGTATCATCTACAATCTCAATTACAGTTGGGTGAAAAACCTTATTCATTGTCATCTCAAGCACACTGCTCAGTCAAGTGAACAGAAATTTTGGCATCCAAACTGAGTTTGAATTTAGAGCCGTACCCGCTATAACTGTTAGTTCAAGAGCTGTTGAACTCTCTGTCTCCCCTTCTAAATGTAAAATACCAATTTGAGAAGAGGAATTTTAGCTGCAGGCTCTAACTGATGATTGCAGTTCCTGTGCTGTCATTGCTACCCTAATGTCTGGTACTGATTATTTTTCTCTTCTTCAGGACTCTCGATGTACAACCAAATCGAGTTACTGTTGGTGGCATCAGGTCCATAGAGCCCATCCTTCAGAGGAGAGGACAGGTGGAAAGCCATGATTTTGTGGGCTGCATAATGGAGTTTGCAGTCAATGGACGTCCCCTGGAGCCCAGCCAGGCTTTGGCAGCTCAAGGAATCTTAGATCAGTACGTCTGCTATATATGGGATCAAATGAACCCCCTTTGCAATAAAGGAAGCTGTCATGAATGCGATTCCATTCAGACACCAAGAGATATTTAATGTTAAAAAAAAATGACTGTAGAACCTATGGTAAAATGGGAAAAATGTAGGGAGAAAGTGAATGTGCATGAAAGGTTCACTAAAGATTACAGAGTCTTCAAAAAAAGCAGCATCGTTACACTTCTATTGTCAGTGACTATTCAAGTTGCTTTGCAGGCTGAAATTGAATAGCCACTGTCCTTGGGTTTCTCTGTCAATCCCACCTGGTTTTGACTGTACTCATACTGTTTGCTAACCCTCTACTCCCTTTTATTTCCTCTTAATCCACCATGTCTGTTCTCTCACTCTGCCTCTCAAGTATCACTGAATTTCCCTCATATCCTCTGAGTGGTCTTTCAGAAACGACAAACCATCTGATTCTATTGTTTTTTCCATCTCAGTGTTTGAAGTTACAGTTGTAGCAATAATGTCAGTCTTCCATCCAGATTTCGACATTCACGCTTCCTCTCTCAACCCCCGTGTTTGCGCTGGTCATTGCAAAGGCTCTGGCAGTCTGCAGCATAAAAAATGTGCCTAAAAAAGTTGCTTCTCTCTTGCATAACAGATAATAGGAGTTTGGCTGTCTCTGAATTCCTTCCTCTTTTGTAAGACTGTTGCAGCTTGATGCTGAAAATTGGGATCTGCTTGGAAACTTGAGCTATCTACAGAGTTGCTTATAATTACAGAATGGTCTGGCTTGGAAGGGACCTTAAAGATCATCCTGTTCCAACCCCCCTGCCATGGGCAGGGACACCTTTTACTAGACCAGGTTGCTCAGACCCCTGTCTAACCTGGCCTTGAGCACCTCCAGGCATGAGGAGAAGAGACGTTTTTGCATCTCTGAGGGGAAGGAAGGGAGAACCATTTAAACAGAGGGCATTTTCCAGCACATTTGCTCTGCTTATTTGTGTGCACATCCTTCAGCATCTACTTTTCTGATTTCTTTCAGGTGTCCCAGACTGGAAGGCGCCTGCACAACCAGCCCCTGCCAGCATGGTGGCACTTGTGTGGATCAGTGGTCGTGGCAGCAGTGTCACTGCAAGGATGGACTGACGGGGAAGCACTGTGAAAAACGTGAGGAGGAGATTTCACTGTCTTTAACATACACCCAACTATGGCTCAACCAAAGGCCATTAAGAGTTTCTTTTCAGGGCCAAGGGATAATGAATTTTATAAAATAATGAAAACAAGCAGCACGTTGCCTCTTAAGCAGTTTAAAAGTCCACAATGGACTGTTGTCCCTTCATGAGCTAAAAATGGCAACAACTTAAATAGATCATGTTTTCTGGTCTGTATATTGCATTTCAGGTAACTTGCACTCATTTAAAGTCCTGCCTCCCAATATCATATAATCTGTAACTAAAATAAAGGTATCCCATAGGAGGCATTTGTTTGCTATGGGGAGGTAAGAGGGTAAGTGAAAACCCCTTCACGTAAACACTGAGTTCATGTGCTTATGGCTTCTCCAAACTAAAGTCCTTTTCATCAAATTGACTGTGGGTTATATGCAAGAAAATATTGTAAATGTAAATGAAAACAAGGCGTTTACGCTCGGGGGTGATTAACTCTCATAGGAGTAGCCCCGTAAATCAATACGGGATTGTTCAGGAGAGCAAAGTGATTTATTTCCATATAGTTGTAGTATAATGACTGGGCTTTGTTTTTTTACATGTCCTATTATTGTTTAGCTGATTTATGTGCTTTTATTGCACCAGTTTACAAAAGAATTTAGCCATAATTTTAACAGCACTTGGTAGTCAATGCTCTGCCTTTTTTATTCACTTTTTTTTTTATGCCATAACAAATAGAAAGTCATTATCTCTGCCCTGAAGAGCTTAGAGTTCAATATATCATGAAACCCTGCTTGCAGTAATGGAAACAGTAACATCCCTGGGAAGGAATTACAGTTCTGAGAGCCAAATTTTTTTTCCCTACTCCCTCACTTGTTCCCTAGCGAGTTTTAATTTACTATTGACTGATAGCAGCAGTAAATTACTCGCACACTCCCACTCTCAAACACACATTCTGGTGGAAGCCAAAGAATAGAGGGGCTGCAATTGCCATTCACTCCTGCACCCCCCCACCCTTGACCTGCTCTGAACTTGATCTCTGCTCGGAGGGAGAGCGGCCGCGATGGTGGCTGGAGCTGTAAGGGGCTGCGTGCTCAGTGCTTCCCTGTCCTTGTCCCAGATATTACTGCTGACACGGCCCTGTCCCTGGAAGGCAAGGGGCGGCTCGACTACCACATGAGCCTCAACAAGAAGCGGGACTACCTGATGAGACTCGGGGCTCGGGGCGCTGGCGGGGGCTCCCCGGGCGTGGAGAGCTTGGAGGTGAAGTTCAGGACAAGGAGCGAGAACGGCGTTTTACTGCACATCCAAGAAAGCAGCAACTTCACTACCGTGAAGGTAAGATTACAGCTAATGCCGAGTTTGATTTGGTTGGACTGCCTCGTGTGCACTGATCAGAATCGGGGTTTTTTCCATTACTCTTGCTGCTTCCTTTATAAAATATTAGGTCTTTAAGTGAGCCCAGGCACTGCTCCAGTATCATTCATCTTCTCAACAGCTCCCTTCCTATTTGCCAAGGTATCAGAAGATCTTGATGGTTTCGTATCTAATCAGTTTTGTCTAGACTCCAAATAGTGACTGTTTTAAGGCAGCAAGAATGGTGCTCATTGCCATGGTTATTATCATCATTACACTTTACAGAACAAATCATTTTGTTATTGGCCTTTTATCTTCTGATTTTTTGAGCCTTGAACCCAGACCCTCCTTAAGCTAGCAAACGATTGCCAAAAATTTTTCATTAATTCCTACCAACATGGCTCAAGCTTATCAAACTAGGAAGTGAGGGATAACTCGAATTCATGAGGTTACTCAAAGACCAGTGTCAGTGTCAAATTATTTTGGCATACATAGCTGAATTAATGCTTCAAATGCCACACTCTTTTGGGGTTTTTTAGCTGGTTGGTTTTTGGTGGTTTTTTTTTTTTTTTCTCTTCTCAAAGAGCTTATTGCTGCAGAAGTTACCTTTCTCAAGAGAAAGCGATGGTTCGGTTCCTGGCGATGACTCAGTCCATTTACTCATAACTCTAAATGAGTACAGCAGTGATGTTGGCAAGCCCCTTTATTGGGCTGGTGTAAGCTCCAAGTTTCCTTGACTGCTGCAAGGCTTTCCAAGTTTTTCTTGCCTGACTTTTAGAGAAATTCATACAAGAAATTCACACTTTCTAAGCTTCAGCCCCATGGATATTCTCCACCTGCCTGGTCAGACTTAGGAAGCTTTCCTGACACACCAGCTGCATGTAAGAAGCAAGTCTGCACTACTTCCCTGCATATGCTTTTACCACATCATTTCATAGGAAGTTTCTGCCTCGCTCATATTAGCAGATAAGATCTCATTATTTTGACTTCTGGAGAGGAAAAACCTTTTTTCCCCCCACTAGTAGAATTTGCTAGGTGAGCTCTCCAAGCATTATTGGGAAAAAAAAGAGAGAGAGAGTTGCCTTTCCTGGCTGAAAGCACTGGTGCTGTGTTTATGCAAACGCTCTTGTTATTGTTAATATTGGTGAAGTTATACAAGCAAGCAGAGGGTGTCAAGTCCCAGCCCCAGCTGTGCAAGGGCAGAGAGCAGAGGTTTACCTAGTACCAGATGCCAAAGTTTGAGGAAGGAGAGCTGTGCTGGTTGTTGCCAAGCAGTTCCCAGGTGATGCTAGTTAGTAAAACTGTAGTAATTTAACTGTAGCTAGTGCAGTATGGCCTCTGCACTGCTCCTCATTCCCAGAGTAGTTATCACAAGGAGTATTCCCCTCAGTGGTGGCCCAAGATGCCAATGAAGCTAACCCAGCAAAGATCTCCATGTCATCTCCATCTACTCCTGGTGCAGAAGTTGGGCTTTAGGGACCTACCTTTACAATTCTTGTCAGTCTTCAAACCAGACATTTTTATAACTTGATTTTTGGGTCTTTTAATATGCTTGTTATCCAAAGTATTAGCATTCAGAGAAAATCTGTCATGTGTTTTTAATATTAAACCTTGCTAGGGAAAAGCTACGAGTCCTGTGGCTACTTCTATGCCTTCACATTTTTCCTCTTGTAGCTAATTGGTTTTGGTGTAGCTGGGATAGGAGAAAAACTAGAGAAGTGGTAATAAATCAGATCCACTGAGATTGTGAGCAGTTGAGTCACTACATGATGAATGTAAACTCCCTTCAAAGAACGTGAGAGGGGACTTTATGATATAAAGGGATCCTGAATCCAGGAAAGAGACAAACTTTTGCAGATGACATTAAATAATTGTCAAATTCAGATGGAAAATGCTTCCTCCAAAATGTACAACAAGGAAGAGAGTGGGGGATTCCTTATTACTAAGGCTCTTTGTCGCAGTTTATTTTCCTACAAATGCACACTGCAAGTAATTCAGTTAGAGGTAATGGAATAAATACAGCAAGTTGAAGGCAAAATTGCCTGTCTTGTCTTGATTTATCAGGAAATCTCATCTGCAGTCAGATCAAATAAGTATAAGTGGAGCTCTAAGATCTCTGAACTGTATGGATAGAGGATGTGGATTACATGTTACCTACATGAGCTAACAAACTCCTGTGTGAGGGTGGGGAGGCCCTGGCACAGGGTGCCCAGAGAAGCTGTGGATGCCCCATCCCTGGAAGTGCTCAAGGCCAGGCTGGATGGGGCTCTGAGCAACCTGGGATAGAGAAAGGTGTCCCTACCCATGGCAGAGGGGTTGGAATTGGATGATCTTTAAGGTCCTTTGCAACCCAAAGCATTCTATGGTTCCATGCACATATCAAGTTGTAGGAATTAATCAGAACATAACCCTTTTAAATGACACCCCATTCAATGAGCTATAAATCTGTAAAGGCTAGTGCTCAGTTTTAAGACAAATAAAAACCAATTTGTTCAGCAGATGAGACTCGGAGCATTAGTAAAGTTGAATCAGCCCTGAAGTTAGGAATATGTTTGCAATAGTGGTTCATTCTTTTCAGTATATTCTACTTGTCAGTTGCTCAGCCATTTAAATAAAACCCAGAAATTTGTGTTACTCAATACTGTCAGCATCAGCCTTTGTTTCAAATTTAGAAACATGTTCTGCCTCAAGGCACCAAGAAGAACATTCCTTATCTTTTCCTGGTTGAAGCAGTCATGGACCAGTCTTGTCTCTGGAAATTTTCTTTTCCAAATGCCCTCAGTTTGTTATTTATGAGTCTGTTAGCATTAGTCACGTGAAATTTTCAAGATACAGAAATAGGGTTAAAGAATCATGAATCACTATGGAGAATATCACTTGCTAAGAGGTAAATAATTCTACAGTTCTCTTCTAAGGTGGAATTAACAATTTTGATTCGGTGCTCAGTTTTCCCTTAAGCTTGGAGGGTATTGTCTGGCACGCTGTATTCCTTTCTGTTTACTTATAAAGACTAAAATACAAGGCAGTATTTTTATGGGGCATAAAAGACAGAATAAGACATAACAAACCAATTACAGGTTGCAGACATAAATATATGTATATATTCAGCTCAGTCAACCTTTTTACAAGTGATTGTGGGAAATGGTGTTTAATATATTTTAGTAGTCTGCGTGGCTGCATTTATAAATGTGGGTTTTTCCTTGGTCTGTCTGATAGTTTAGACACATGCCACTTGTGTTTTATCAGTAACAAAACCATCCTGTCTCCAAGGCAAGCTTTATCAAACAATACCTTTTCAAACAGTCCAAATTACTGCCTTCATAAATGAAGTGGATGCACATATTAACCTTTGTATCCTCCATCCAAATGGAGTACGTGCTAGATGCATTCATTCAGGCTGCTGCCAAGACACGAGCCTGGTCTTACAGCCTTATTAAAGCTGGAGTGTCTGAGCAAAGTCCTCAGCTTGCATCACTGGAGAAGCAAATCCAGAACGTTTAACAGTTTCTGGAAACAAGAGCAGCATTCTTGTAGCCGGTGTGTCACCTCACAGTTCTTCCCAGGTGAACGCTGTTTTTCCTGGAACAAAGGATGCAAGGCTTTGAGAGCTTTCAGCAGACCTGGGGCTTTGACCTCTCCTGGGCTCTGTCTGTGCACGTCCCGCACGCTCTCGGACTGACCGAGCCCCAGTGAGGAACACGGGATGGAAGCAGTTGTTCCATCTGATATCCGTGACCAAACACGCAGTGCACGGAAGGAAACTTCCAGCAAGCCTCAGAGCCATCCTACATGAGCTTACACAGTTCTGTACACCCTTAGGAGGTCAGCCAACGTACCCAAATTTATGCAATATTTGAGCAACTGGCAGGGTTGGATGTTGGGGATTCTTTTTAAGCTCCTACATCTTAAATGCAGAATTTGCACTGATCTCATTTTGGGATCACAGTAAGAGGTTTGAAATCCCTCATCTCATGATTCAGTAGAATTGTGAGGCATCATTCTTAAGAGAAAAAGCCAAAATATTCTTCCTTTTTTCCCTAGCAGCTCACAAGTTTTAGAGCCGTTTGCTCAAGACAGCACTATTTGAAAATTCTGACAAAATCATGCACTTCGCAACTCTTCAGAAAGTTTTCTGAACTACAACAGAAGTTTTCTGCAAAATACCAATTAGCAGATAAAGCAGATATGAAGTGGGACTCTTGCTCAAGCCCTGCCATGCCTTATGCATTCCTACTGTGTCGTAATAAAAACTGGATGCAATTTTCTTGGGCAAGGACAACATCTGTTCACTCTGCAAAGCATTTTCCACACTTGCCTTGAAGAAGGAGGAAGAAATATTCTTTGTCTGGTTAAAATGTGTTGCCATGTGCATGACCTATAGCTGGCTTCTCAGTAGAGCCAGGGATAGAGTGGGTGGCAGCTCTAAGATGCAAATTTTCTGCCAAACTTTCTACAATGCGATGAACCTAATCGTGGCCAAATTTTTAGTACTAAATAATTGATGCCTTTTTAGTGCAAAGCCATTATTTGGGAAAAAATACAGCTACCCCAGCTTTACACCAAAGCTACACGTGACTGTAGCTGTACTGAGCAGGCACCACAGTGGTTAGGTGTGCGTAGGAGCTGTGGTGTGACTCCATTTTAAAATGACCCGTCCTGTGTTTTTCTGACCAGATAAAAGGTGGGAAGGTGCACTACATCTCCGATGCTGGAGTTGCTGGGAAGGTGGAAAGGAACATCCCTGAGGTGTATGCTGCAGATGGCCAGTGGCACTCGGTCCTGCTTGAGAAGAACGGCTCTGCCACCGTCCTGTCGGTGGACAGGGCTCACAGCAGGGACATTCTCCATGCCACACAGGACTTCGGGGGGCTGAATGTGCTCACCATTTCTCTGGGAGGAATTCCATCCAGCCAACCTTTCAAGAGCACAGTTGCAGGTAATTTTTTCTTTTTTTTTTTTTTTTTTTTTTTTTTTTTTTTTAATAGGGTGCACATAAGCACGTTTGAACAGTCAGGGAGTCTGTGTTTGCTTGAAGGTTGCCCAAAGTACTGTTATTTTTATCAGTAATTAGGGTATGTCCATCCTTTGCCAGGGAAAACGCAAATTGAATGAGTAAGGACTACAGACCTTGTTCCTTTAGTACACACTGCAGGCTTGTTGTTTCCAAAAGCAGGCACTCCATCTGCAGGGCTTCTTTTGAGGCAGGGGGGTTGCTTGTCTGCACATCAGTTGCTATAACTTTGTTACCCTAATGGAGAAAAATGGATCTGTTCTTTACCTGAGTCAGAATCCGGAAAATTGAGGCAAATCTTTCATTTGGGCAAAAATGCTAAACAAAAACTTTGCAGGGATTTGGTAAGTACTGCAGGATTTAGCCTGTTATTAATATGATTAAAATATTTTCTGCAACTCCAACTTCTTCCTGCTTTATCCTGCTGTCAAATGAAGAATAGGATTTATTTCTGAGCAAGGACAATAAGGAACCACCCTCTGACTGATGTCTAGCTGTTAAGAAGTAAATCAGTCTCCCTTAAGAGTTAAAGTAACTGTCTCAAACCCTGGCAAAAGAAGTAGATAACACATATTTGATATCATTTCCCAGGTGCTAAGTAAAGATGGAAGTGATTTTTAGCTGCAAAAAGTGAGATACTCCAGACAATACAGATGTATTTTTCACATATTTCTAGATTGAAAAATCTTCCTGGCTTCATGAATTGTGACCAGATACAGTATTTTTGAGTGGAGCAAATTCACACTTTACACTTGTGTATTGTGAATATGTATGAAATGCAGTACGAAATCATGTGGATGCTGTGCTGACCTTTATCCTTTTTTCATGTATGTTTTATGAGCAGCATGTGCATGGAAAAAGCAGAGACTTGTAGGAAAGCTGGAACAAGGAAAATTGAGGACACTAACCTCTCACCACTGCCCAATGCTGTGGCAGACAAATTAGGAATGTCTGGCTTCCATTAAGCACACACAGTCCAAAATCCCTTATTCATATGATTTTATTTTATTTTAATATTGGATTACATTGTGTATGACATACCAAGGGTTTACAAGGCGCTGGTATAAAACTCTGCATGAACTCAGAGTCAAAAATATCTGCAGTGCTGTTAAAGACAGACAACACACGAGGGTGACAGGGCTGTGAAGATGGTGTGTCCAATAAAATTTCCAAATCTGGGTAGATGTGACAAATTCCCCTTTGCAGTTTCTCGCGTCACATCAGCACTGCAAGGAGCCACCACGCATGCAGCAAGGTGATCACTGCTTTTGCCTGGGCTCCCACCTGAACATAAATCTTCAACCCTGAGGATGATAAACCTTTAATACCATCTCATATAATTCAAGTATGTTTGCTGTTTCATGGCAGAGTGCTATCCATCTCTGTGTACCACTGTGCCACAGCTCCAAGCAGGGATCACCGTAAGGTTGCACTGCCTCAAAACCCTTCCAGAAAGGATTTAGTCTGGGGAACACAGAGAATTATTAGTCTGGCAAAAGACTGGATTTTCCTGTGACCTCACTCAACCACTCTACAGAGCCTGGGGGTAGTTCCATCTCCCTGCGCTCTCACAGCACTAAAACTTGTTGTAGGGTAGCACTACAACCAAGGTATGGGAAGTGTGGGGAAATGCCACTCAAAATTCAGAGATATGAAAGTATTGTCATGAGTTTAGGAGATGGTAAGACAGGAGGAGACTTAGCAGAAGCACGATAGGCAAACTCAAATCACGTTTTGTGTTAGCACAGCCAAACCAGCCAGCCACAGGTTCGTCTGTGGGAATGATAAGAAGTTTTAGAAATATGGGAAAATCAGGAGACAAAAGCATTTCAGTGTATTGAATGAAGTTGTTAGAAGGCATATTTATTCAAATTCAATTTAGAGACATTAAGTACTATTAGAATAGATGTTTCCCTAGGGTAATCATATGAATTCTTGGCTTATTTAGTGGCGAGTGGAGCCTGTCCTGCCCTGTTGACAGTGCATATTCAGCCTTCACCTCCCGACATGACTCTCCCTTTTCCTCCCAGGCTTCGACGGCTGCATCTCCTACATCAAGTACGGCGGGGAGAGCCTTCCCTTCGCCGGCAGGCACAGCCTCGCCACGCTCTCCAAAACGGACCCCTCGGTGAAGACGGGCTGCCGCGGCCCCAACGTGTGTGCCAGCAGTCCCTGCTGGGGCGGGCTGATGTGCATCAACCGCTGGTTCGCCTACCAGTGTGTGCCGCCGGGGGCCTGCGCCTCCGGGCCCTGCCTCAACGGCGGCAGCTGCGAGCCGGGGCCCCACGCCGCCTTCACCTGCAGCTGCCCCGAGGCCTACGCGGGACCCACGTGCGAGACAGTGGTGGCCTGCCTGGGCGTCCTGTGTACCCCTGGCCACGAGTGCAGGGCGGGCGTCGGCGGAGGCCACGTGTGCCTCCCGTCCCCGCACCCCACCGAGCTGTCCCTGCCGCTCTGGGCCGTGCCCGCCATCGTGGGCAGCTGCGCCACGGTCCTGGCGCTGCTGGTGCTCAGCCTCATCCTCTGCAACCAGTGCCGAGGGAAGAAGGCGAAGGGGCCGAAAGAGGAGAAGAAAACCAAGCAGAAGAAGAAAAAGGGGAGCGAGAACGTGGCGTTTGATGACCCTGACAACATCCCGCCCTACGGCGATGACATGACTGTCAGAAAGCAGCCCGAAGGGAACCCGAAACCCGACATCATCGAAAGGGAAAACCCTTATCTGATCTACGATGAGACGGACATCCCGCACGCCACGGAGACCATCCCCAGCGCCCCGCTGGCATCCCCCGAGCCCGAGATCGAGCACTACGACATCGACAACGCCAGCAGCATCGCCCCCTCCGACGCCGACATCATCCAGCACTACAAGCAGTTCCGGAGCCACACTCCCAAGTTCTCCATCCAGAGGCACAGCCCGCTGGGCTTCGCCCGGCAGTCCCCCATGCCCCTGGGTGCCAGCAGCCTGACCTACCAGCCCGCCTACGGGCAGGGCCTGAGGACAACCTCCCTGAGCCACTCGGCGTGCCCCACTCCCAACCCGCTGTCCCGGCACAGCCCCGCGCCCTTCTCCAAATCCTCGACCTTCTACAGGCACAGCCCGGCCAGGGAGCTGCACCTCGCCATCAGGGAAGGGAGCCCGCTGGAGATGCACGGCGATGTCTGCCAGCCCGGCATCTTCAACTACGCCACTCGGCTGGGGAGGAGAAGCAAGAGCCCACAGACCATGGCGGGCCACAGCTCCCGCCCGGGGAGCCGCCTGAAGCAGCCCATCGGGCAGATCCCGCTGGAGACGTCTCCTCCAGTGGGGCTGTCCATCGAAGAGGTGGAGAGACTGAACACCCCTCGCCCCAGGAACCCCAGCATCTGCAGCGCAGACCACGGCCGCTCCTCTTCGGAGGAGGACTGCAGGAGGCCTCTGTCCCGGACGAGGAACCCGGCCGACGGCATTCCCGCGCCGGAGTCCTCCTCCGACAGCGACTCGCACGAGTCCTTCACCTGCTCCGAGATGGAGTACGACCGCGATAAGCCCGTGGCGTACACCTCCAGGATGCCCAAGTTATCCCAGGTCAACGAGTCGGACGCGGATGACGAGGACAACTACGGCTCCAGGCTGAAGCCCCGGCGGTACCCGGGGCGCCGCGGCGAGGGCGGGCCCGTGGGGGCACAGGCGGCCGCGGCCGGGGACAGCTCCCTGCCCGGAAAGCTGGGGCAGCAAGCGGGAAGCTTCAACTGGGACAGCCTCTTGAACTGGGGCCCGGGCTTTGGGCATTATGTAGATGTTTTCAAAGATTTGGCATCGCTTCCTGAAAAAACAGCAGCAGCAGCAGCAGCAGCAGTGAGTGAAGACAGCAAAGGTGGTACAGCGAAGCCTGTTTCCAAGGACGGGGAAGCAGAACAGTATGTATAGGCTTTGTCTCCTGGTACTGCCATAGGGCAAAGCCACAGGGACTGCTCAAACCATTGTGTGGTTGTAGAAAAGCCAAGGTCAGCATCTGAACCCCAGGCCAGTCTGGTTGGAGGAGACTTTAAAAATAATAACCATTATGCTGCTGAAAGAGACTTAAGACGTTTTTAATTTAATTATGCTTGGATGAATTTATTTCTCCTGCATGCGTTGTATTTGCAAAACAGATATTCGGCATGCAGCCTTTGGAAAGGGTTTTCCTATTTACCATTGTTTGGTTCGTGATTCTTAAATTAATAATGCTTTGTTCTGAAAATGAACTAATTTTTTGTTTCAATTGTGAAGGATGTGCATATTGTCTCCAGCTACTAACACGTTTTGCGATGCAAGAGTACCGAGGATTCCATTTTCCTTAAGAATCGCATGGAAGTAAGATGGTGAATGAAGGAATTTACAGTAGTGAGGTGTCTCAGAAAATGTAGTTACCATATCCTGCAGTTGCTTATATGTGACTTTATGGATGAAATCAGCTTGAATAATTGCTGGCAACAGTGCTTGCTGTAAGTCTTATTCCATACAAGAGGTGCTAGAAGCAGCTCAAGCCAGTCAGCACTTTAGGAGTTGTATTTTTTTCTTTTAAGTTCGTTTATTTGTTTGTTTCAGGTTTCTTTCTCTCTATTTTTTTTTTCCCCTTGGGTCTGGTGTTTTTAAATTTTTTTTTTTTTTTTTTTTTTTTTTTTTTGGTTAGTTTTTTTTGTTTGGTTTTTTTGACAAAGTTGTGTGAGAGCTTCTGAATCTCTATGAAATGTTTTTGGGGATGCTTACTTAATCCTGGTCCCTCCCTGCCCT
Source organism: Chaetops frenatus (assembly GCA_013400775.1). Taxonomy (NCBI): domain Eukaryota; kingdom Metazoa; phylum Chordata; class Aves; order Passeriformes; family Picathartidae; genus Chaetops; species Chaetops frenatus. The sequence continues at coordinate 594,403 of VZTR01032786.1, forward strand.
CCCCTCAGTGATTCCTGATGCTCATTTGTCAGCCCAGCCCAGCCCCCTGGCTCACAGCAGCAAGGGACAGACCTGTCCATTCCCACATCTCTTGGCCTGTCAGCTTGGCTGTGCTGCTGCTGCTGCTGCAGCCTGTGCTTCTCTCTCCCCTGATTCCATTTTCCCATCTCTGTACCGTGGAAAGGCAGGAAAAACACTTAGTTCCCTGCCTCACAGGGGTGTTGTGAAGGCTAATTAGTTAACTCGTCTGAAGTGCTTCAACATTATAAAGCACTATAATGAGTATTATCATAATTATTATTAAAGCACTGCCTAGCCTCTGTGACCTTGGAATGGCATTTTCTGCATTCTATGATTTTCTATGATGGAAACTTTGAAGATTTATTTATTGTATAGAAAATTACTGCACTCTAGCATTTTGGAACGGATATGAGGGAAAACTACTTGTAGATTCATTAACGTAGCTTACCAGTTGTCCCCAATTCCCTGAAGTTGTAGGTAAAATAGAACCTCACAAAGTCCTTACATCTTCATGCAGATCTGATGAACCTATTGTACTGTGTAAAAAGTCGACCTTTTTTTTTTTTTTTTTTTTTACCTAAGCTGTGTTTTTATATCAATATTTTCCTATGCTGAATAGTTTTCTTACTTTCAGGGAAGGTAAGAAAAATACTTTTTTTACATTTGTTACTTATGTAACATCCATATTTTTCACATTTTGATAAAATTGTAACATACTGTATGCTTTCTACCTGTAAATGCCAATAATAGAATTAAAATATTTATTTAAAATCTTTAGTGTGTGTTACTGGAAACCTTTTATCTTTACTCTCTGATTTCCACTCCTTGATCTTCACTTTTGGGGTTTAAGTTATAAAGGTTTTAAGCTATATAAACTTTTTAATCTGAAAACAGGCTTTAAGAAACAAGTACCTATCTCAGGAAGATGAAGAAGATTATCATGAGGTTGTTGAGCCTAAGATAATGTCAAAAAGTACCAAATCTACTTTCATATTTCTAGTAAAACGATAAAAACTGTATTTTAGTCCATAGAGTTTTATTAGAAGCAACTGGTTTCACATTTGTTAACCACGATTTCCACTTCTGCTCCAAGCTGGAGCTTTGCAGTACATAGACAGTGAGGAGTGTGAGAACAAGAGCTTTCTGTCATAAAGCAGCAGTTGAACAATAAATAACTGCATTCTTTTATACTTACAAAGGGATAAATCAGAGCTTGGACAACTTCTTGGAGAATGCAGAGAGTGAAAAAGTTAAGGCTGCAGGCAAGAGGTGAGTTCTGAGGTTACATTTTGAATTAGTGGTAAGTGTAAAGAACTTTGAAAAAGGACAACAGTTCAAGGCAGGTTTTATGTGTTACTTGTTGGGTTTAGGGTTTATTTTGTCTCAAAACTGGAAATTAGGAACCAGCTCTCTTTGGCTAAAAGTGCTCCCAACTTCATCATGCCCCACAAAAGTGAAAAGATAATGGGCCAAAGTAGCCCATATTGGAATGTAAGTAGTTTCATCTGAAATAACATGACATCCACAAGTGATTTCAGAGTCTGAGGAGCTGCTGTAATTAAACATATGTTAAAAAGCTGTATGTTTAGTTTGAATATTATCCTTTAATACAAACTGTACCACATCCAAGCGGTGATTTTAATAACACATGAAAACTTTAACAAATGAAAGCTTTTAAATGTAACACCAAACATATTGAGGGCTGTGTTATGCCAGTTAAGCATTCTGAAATTATCAAAAAGTGTTGCTAAAGGAGGGTGATATGCAGTGTGGACATACACAAAATACATGTCATAACTTCAGCACAGCTTACAATTTATCGAGTGGTTGTGCGTTCCTCTGAATTTTGACACTTTATGGTAGACAAATGTATATTTTACTGGTTTCCTTGTTTCCCTGCTTCTGAAAGGCGTAGAGATGTTTTTGACACTTAAGCATACGATCCATTTCTGCCCTTTTTTTTTGTAATTCTTTCATGATGAGGAAAAGCAGAGGGTTCCAAGTGAATCATGCAGAGCGATCAGCCAAAGTTACCAGTTGTGAGGGGAGCGAGCTGCAGAACTCCCCTGGCTCATCATCAGAACTACACAGCCCTTTTTCAAGTTCTGGGACTTATTATAAGTCATAAATATGTGGGAAAAAAACCAGTCTGCACTGCTCACTGCGGTGCACAGGAGCCTCCAAATGCATCTCATGTCAGCAATTTGTCTCTGACCTGTCTTTCTGCTGGTAGGTTGCTGAATGGTCTTTGCCATCTCAGGTGGAGATGCATTCTCCTGATGATGTTACTAATTAGATGAAAATGGACAGGGAAATGGCAGATTTACTTGGCATTCTGTTGTTTAGAGAATGAAAAGGAAAATATAAGAATACTGCAATTCGTAGTAGAGGAACAAATGAATAAAAGGAGTGAAATCTAAATTTATCTGATTCAAGACTTTTCAGTATTTTTCATCAAAGTTTTGTAACTTTAAAACCACGCAATTAACAGTAGGACACGTTACATTGAAAAGTAACTTGGAGTCCCACATTTTGATGAAAACATCCCCCATCAAGGATCAGACTGTGAGTCTGTGCTGCAGACCACAACCTGTCTCAGGGAGTATTGGTTAGCAGTGCAAAATCCAGCTGGAGCCACATTACTCCAGTCTGGGAATGAGAAGGCTTGGGGCTGGAAGGGGGTGCAGGATCTCACTGACATCTTCAAAAGGAGGAGATGGAGCCAGCCATGGGACTCGAGCTGCCAGTGTTCCTAAGGTAAATTGGATGTGGTGGAAGCTCCTTCAGAGTACTGTGTGTTTTCATTGTAGACTGCGTTTCTGAAGCACAAAATTCAAGTAATAGTATTATCCTTTGGTGTTAGGATGTGTAGGTGGTACTTTCTTAACTGAATTCTAGGAGACTCATAATTATGGATCCTTTGAAATTGGGAAGGAGAATGAGGAGAAAGAGATGGTTAAGAGATTTAAACATCTTTTTCTCCTCATTCTCCTTCCCAATTTCAAAGGATCCATAATTAGGGGTCTGATTAAGAGAAAAGTTTGCTATTTTACGAAGTAGGACTGAGGGAAGAAAGTGAAAAGGTTGATCTCTCTGCTGTATCATCCTAGCGTTTCACTGTTCCCCATTCTGTCCTTTTCCGTGACTATCTGTGTAATAATTCCACCATCTTTCCCTCTGCTCTGTGAAATCAGTGCTTTGTTCATCCCAATGTGCTCGCTTGGGTTTTCTATAAATAGCAATTAATGAGGATGACTGACAGCTTGTATTTAGGTTGTCAGCATCACAACCTGTTTTTTTTTTTGGTTTTTTTTTTTTTTTTTAATGTAGATATTTGCACTCAACTGGCCTTTCCTACATTTTGCATGAGCCTCACCTTCCCTTCAGCCATCTTACAAGAGCTTTTTCCAGCAATAAAATATGGTTGGATTCTTAGTAATTTTTACAGCCTTTTTCCAGTGGCTTTCAGGTTTCATCATCCTGTACTGAAATGATAACAGTGAATAGAGTCCTTCTAAGTTGCATTTTGAGTTTAAAAGCACCTTTATCTCTGGGCTTCACAAAGTAAATCCTCAAGAGACTCGCTCTTCAATTTTAGGGCCAGATGTATTTCATTAATGGGCATGTACAAAAAGAAATAAATAAAAAATGATTTCCACATGAATGAGCAATATCTGTTCCTCTAAGTTGCCATTATTGATGGGGAAGAAAAAGACTCTCCATCCGTCATTCCAAGGAAGTATTTTCAGAAATGTTAAGCAATTTTTTGCAACTTTCAGAAGTGACTTCCACCAAGCCCGTTTTCTGATGAGAACCCTCAAAGGGAAGACCCTGGAAATATCAGCATTCCACAGGCATTGATAGGGACCACACCATGCCTGCTTGGAGCTTGGCTTCATCCTGATCTTCCACAATCTTCCACTCCACTGCCTCCAGTGCGGGGCAAAATGAGAGTCCAGCAAGGTGGTGCTTTTTCCTTCCTCCCTTACAACTGGCAGGCACACCTGGCAAGAGATGGAGAATGAGTATAAATGCCTCCTCCTAACCTTTAGGAAACAAGAATGCTAAACTACATCCATTTAACTTTAATTTACATCCTCTCGGAGGGAGTCACCACACAGTGCCAGCTGGAAGGAAATAAGGACAAAAGGCCCACATCAGAAAATTTGTGCCAGTCGGGACAAACCAACAGCGAAAGGTTTTAAAAACGTTTCAGTTTTTCTAGAGTGAGCCCCAAGGATGGCATGTGATATCTCAGATAGCTCACGTGTTGTGTCATCAGTCAGGAGAAGAAAGCAGAGCAGACATTGGAGCACGCTTCCGAGGGAAGTGGTGTAATCATCATCCCTGGAAACGTTGAAGCAAGGATGTGTCACTTGGGGTGACACATGGGTTTAGTTTAGACCCTGACTTGGGTTTAGTGGTGGACTTGGCAGTGCTGGGTTACTGATGGGAGTGGATGATCTTGGAAGTCTTTTCCAGCCTAAATGACTCTGTGACGCCTGTGCGTAGCAAGGCGCGCCCGCAGACATTCATTCCACGGGGCAATTAATACCCTGCAAATTCCCTGTCAGGACTCCAGGTTTGGACAAGAGGTTAGCAACCTGCCTTCCCCCCCCAGTCCTAAAAGCCCCAGCCACTGTTCCATCTGATTCCTTGTGTTCCCTTGAAGCACTGTGACACTTTGTGCAGCCTGTCAGGCGAGGAGCAGGAAAAATAAACAGGTCCCTGTCTTCCCATTTGTTGCTTTATTTCCCCTGAGCCTTTTAACAGCCAGAGTCTGATTTGGTAATTAGTGTTTCTCCTTGCATACCTTGTGCAATTAGCTAGAACAGCAAATTAGGGAATAAGAAATAAACATTAATATAGAAAACAAACATTAATATAAAAGAACATAGGGGATGAGATATGGATATTGATGAATCATTCAAAAAGCACATTTTGCTGCAATAATCTACAATCCTTACAAAATAGCGTTGTAATTTCCATTAAAGTACAACTCTTGTTCAATAATGCAAGCCTTTATTAAAACAATTTGTTAAACCTTGGCAAAGAAACTATGTGACAGCATCATTTTACAAGAATTCCTTGTAGTTCGTAGAAAGCTAAGTGAGAGCTGGAACGGTTTGTCTCTCTTAAAACAACTGATGTTAAGCATATTAAAAAGGAAAATGAGTAAGGTTTTAATTTTTTTTTTTTTTTTACACCTGTAGAATTCATCCCAATCATCAGAACAGGCTGGACTTTGCAGAGCTGTGTAACCCCACGTGGCAGCGAATGCCTTTGCTGTGAGAGTGACAACTCCCTGCTTTGCAGGAGGGGTTGTAATCAACATGACATGTCATTGTGAACTCCTGCCAGAGGCAGCCTGCTGGTTTTGAGAAAGAGCAGTGAGTTCTGATAAAGAAAACCCACCCTCAGCCTCAGAATGCTTGGACCAGCCTGGTGTCCCAAGGCAGCCATCGCTTTTGATACTGCCAGGACGACATTCCTACCTGCCACTCCATTACAAGGGAGAAGATGCTTTTGTGAGGGGAAATTAGTTGGTATTTCAGTCTGAGCCCATCACTGTCACCAGGAACAAGGACAGGCGAAAGTTTTAGGTTAGGAGGGATCTTAAAAATCACCCAGTTCCAACCCCCCTGTCATGTGCAGGGACACTTTCCACTAGACCAGGTTGCTCCAAGCCCCATCCGACCTGGCTTCCAGGGTTGGGGCATCCACAACAGCACCACTGTATGGTTTCATCTGACTCCTCTTCTGGTTTTGAATTAGAGTCTATATAGCTAACATAGACTGGAAACGAGGGCGGCTTTTTTGAGATTTAATCAAAGCTGAAAGCACTCAAAGGTAACAGCATGTAAGAATGCAATCCTTTAAAAAGCAAAAAATTAGTGTATCTAATCTGCTGGAGCACCCCGACATTTCAGCAATTGTTTTATGCAATTGCATAAAACTTTGGCTTCCCAGAAAAGCCACAGAAAATCCAAATAACCAGATTATTTTATCCATGTCAAATACACTTCTATTAAAATTACCCACAGAGTCTCCAGTGCCCTGGCTGCACTTAAGGCACCACCCAATCACTCAAAGCACAAGAAGTAGAAAGGAGATCCTGATGGAACAAATAGGTCCCTGAGGATGGCAATTGCTCCCCACTGCTCCTGAGGGAGGTCATTCCTGGTAAGTGCCAGTGATGCTTGAAACTTTGGAGCCTTGTCTTTATTAGGAAATTCCATTCCAGCTGGGCAAATCGTGCACTAGGTAAGGGTGTCACTTGGAGCTTTTCTAATCCTTTTATGTTTAGGGGGCTGATGCATTTTTTTCCCTCAAAGTAGCTTCCAGATCCAGTCGTGTGAAAGAGGTAAGAAATATTGTTGTTACTTCAACAGAACTGATTTTTGTGATGGCACTTTTTAATTGCAGTGAGGTTGGGGGTTTATTATGAGGGATATTATATTAAAATCTGTTCACTTTGACTCTTTTCCTACTCTTACGAGACATTCTGTTGTTCGTTGTTCTGTACCCCATTTGGTTTTCTCAATGTTGGTTTTATTCACCTGTTCTTAGCATTAAAACCAAGGGCAGCTTTTTGTGAAGCTAGTGCTGCAAATAGCACCCCCCCAAAACTTTTCAGTGCTTTTTGTGGCAAAGGGTGCCTTCTATTTCATTGATTTGAGTGCACTCACTGAATAATTGCATCTGACGAGGTTCTGAAGCTTTGTCAAAGTTTCCTCTGCCTTCTCATTTTGGTTGCTTCTGTTTTGACTTTAAGATGTCCCTGGATGTTTGTCACGGGAAATGAGCTTGGCTGTTTGCTTTGGTTTAAGTGGCATTCAATACTCTGAAGAGAGAAGTGGAGTATGACAGGTCTATAATTGGGTCAATTTTTCTTTTTCCATCCATGAAATAGCCAGGCATGTACATATCTGACTGTTCTGCCAGTGCAGTACACCATGTCCTGGATTTTTAATAGGGTTTCTCTGTAGCTAGTTTTGGTTTGGTTTTTTTTTTTTTTTTTACACTTAGAAATGAATCTTGTAGAGCACTGAGAGTTTTTAATCTGGAAAATGTCAGTGACAAGAGAAAAGCTGTGGTATGACAACTAAGAGAACCTTTTCCAACTTGTCTGATCAGCACTTCCCTGCCCTTTGGCAGGAGAGTCACTCGGTGGAAAACAAATCTGCAGACTTTATAGTCCCTGGAAAACAAAGGCAATGGGCAAAGCTGTGGGGTTCCTGAACAGCAAGCAACACGTTGTGAAGCTGGAATCTGCCTTCAAGAAATGGTTTTAATAGGATTAAACAGTGCAGATTCCTGGGTCCAACTGCCCCGTGGTGTTTTTTGCTCTGAAGGGTTTTTAGTCCTGGCAGAAAACTGGGCTCTTTTGGCTGAAAATGAGGGCACTTGGCTGATTAATAGCAGCTGAAGGTCTGGTTCTCTGTGGTTAGTTAAGAGGAGCAGCACAGGTCCACAGACTTCTGCAAGTAGTTGAAGTAGGGGAAATCTGCATTAGGAGAAAAAATCCTTCCCTGTGAGGGTGGTGAGGCCCTGGCACAGGGTGTCCAGAGCAGCTGTGGATGCCCCAGCCCTGGAAGTGTCCAAGGCCAGTCTGGATGGGGCTCTGAGCAGCCTGGGATAGTGGAAGGTGTCCCTGATTATGGCAGGGGGTTGGAATGAGATGGGCTTCAAGGCCCCTTCCAACACAAACCATCCTGTGATTCTATGATTCTGTAATTCTATGATTCTATTCTACCTTCTCTCTTCTATCTAAAACTAAAAATTGCTTCTCTAAAAATGATTACTCTTCTCTACCTGCATCTTTTACTTGAAATATTATATGTGGGACATCAAGGGATGAGAAGAGCTGTGTTTTAGTCAGCTGTGGCCTGATATACAACTTGTGTGACATTAGCTGATAACACTTCCATGGCACTGCTGGATTGCCTCCTCAGCTGCCTGAGTACAAGGAAGAGATTAATCCTCCCCTTCTGCCCGCAGCCCTGCTTTGTATTTTATACACCTACAGCTGTAGGACATCTGCTGAGACAGAAGATCCTACATAAATAAGATGTTAATGTAAAAAATGTTATTTACATTACCTAAAATGAGAACTGTTAGGGAAATGTCCAAGGGCCTGTGTATCTTTCCTGTGACGGCTGGATGGAGATTCCTAAACAAAAAGCAGCAGGCAACCTAATGTTTTCAAGGGCTCCTTTACATTTTCCTAAACTCTTCAGGGTTCTGTGGAACAAAGCTTTTAAGGTCCCTTTTAAGTGGCCCTTTATGGTCTTAACTGCTCTATTGTGCTTTATTTTCCTTTGGTTCTAGTGTGTTCTTTCCTCTGCTTATTGAGGATTAGGAAATGGTTCGGAGGGTCACCCGAGACTTGCAGATGACCTTCCACACTGACATAACCCACACGGAGGAGAGGAATCCTTCTCCACCTTGGAGAGGCACCAGGGTGCAGCTCCCAGCCTGAGCCTTTCCTTTTGCTCTCCTTCCTTCAAGGCCGAGTTTTGCTGCTGAAATTGGCAGCTGGCACACAGATCTCTCCTGTTTCATCTATTTTCCTTCATCCTGGCGTCCCTTTCTCCTCGGTTATGCTGATCTCACAGGTAGACAGGGGTGACACAGGTGGAAGGAATTGCCTGTGGGTTAAGATCACTTTTTTTCTGAGGAGAAAGCAGCTCCCGAGCTTGCCAGGCTGCAGCGCCGGCACAGCAAGCGCAGCCAGCAGGGGAGAACGTGCCGTGTCAGCAGGGTAATGTGAGCAAATAAAACCAGCAAATTATTTGTGGTTGCATGTTTGTTTCATGACTCTTCTTGTCACTCGGCCGCCCTTCTCTTCATCACGGTGGTTTTGTTTTTTGTGTTTTTTTATTTTTTTTCCCTTCCTGCTAAACTGCTCCGACATATTTTCCACTCCATACATCACTGAGGATTGCTGCCCTGGGAGCGGCTGCGGTAGGACACATTCCTTCCTCTTCATTCCTGATTGCTGGCATTCACGGCCAGGAAATGGCCCTTCTGAGTGCCACTGGGGTGCTCCTGGGGCTCAGGCATCACCTTGCAGCTCTCCAGCTGGCCACGGTAAACCAGCACTCCAAACCTCCTTGCTCACCACAGAATCAAAGGGAATAATAAGCAAGGTAATAGTAACACAACTAAGAGCAGTAATAATAAAGGTAATAACAATGAAACCATAAGCACCAGCCAAGTTGGGAGGTCTCCTGCTGATGAGGATCTGGTAAGGCCATGCTCTGTTTTGAGGATGTTCTTATAAAATACGGTCATTTGCAAACTCAGCTGACCCCAAACGTTCAGAACTTTAACTTCCATCAGGCAGTCAGGTGTTTTAGGTCATCCCTGACAGTTTGGGTCTGGCTATCTGCAGCCTCTGTGATGCTTTGGAGCCACTGCAGGACTTCCATGTTTGCAGCCCACTTGGAGCCGATTTACATGACCACATCCCTGCTTCCCAGCTGCCTCCCCAGGAGATAATCAAGCACAAGCCTGGATTCTTTTGAACCCTGGGTGTTCAGTGGAGCTCACAGACCAGCACCAGCAGGATTCCTCATTTTCAGACCCAGACTGCCCAGAGCTATGTCTGATCTCAGGGCAGTGTTAAGGAATGCCAGGTTGGTGGGAAGAGGCAGGTACAGTACAAAATACTGCACCATGTTCCTGAGCTGTCTGCTATCCCAAAAATCGTGTCTGTGGAAGGATCTCCAGCACTGGGAATGGCAGCAAACTCCCAGTCAGCTTGTCTTGGGATGCTTTAAGGAACATGTGTTTATGGCAGTTGCTGATCCCAGTTTTAATGTTTCCACCAGGCCTGTGCTGGAAGACACACCATGCTTAGCAAATGCCTCTTTTGTTCCCTCAGCCTTGCAGGATGGGCTAGTGGGTGCCTTTGGGTGCTGCTTTTCACTTGGGGCTGTTTCTACATAACTGACTGCAACAAAAAGAGCTCAGTCAAGCTCTGCACTCCAGGTCTATGTGCATGAGGACAACATGCACATGCAAAACAGGCGGAGGAGAACTTGTATTTTGGTTTGTTTGTTTGGTTTTTTTTTTTAACTCCAGATGCCACCGCCTTTCACCTTAATGGAAATTCTTATTATTCCACAAACCAGCCCCTGCCCTACCAAGGTCTGCCTCTCTGGGGTGTGCTGCAGTGGCTGGGGGTGTTTGCAGTGGGCTGCAGCTCTAACCCCCATCACACACCCCGGGCTCCTGGGCACAGAAAACAGAGACACATTCACAGGACAGTGTTTATAGGTGAATAAAGGTGCTGAGATATCCTCCTTGGGATAAGAGAGCCTGCAAATGTTCATAGGCTGAAGTGGAAGCATGCAAGAAGTGATGTTGGGTTAAGCAGTAGGATGCAGCTTGTAGCATTGAAACTTTCCCCCCTTCAACTTCTGCACAAAAATACTGCAGTAGCCTTCACCAATATATCTAATTGGGGCCACCCCTCAGGGCCAGTGGGACTTGGGGTCAAGGATAAAGAACAAAGAGAAACATATATATAAACTAAGTCTTACACCATAATGATCTGGTCACCCACTAACCAAAAATGCTGAAATAGCTCAGTAAATGAGTTCGTCTGATGCAGAACCACATGAAAGACCCTTTTAAGGAGTTCCCCACTCAGGACTTGCCACTCTCTGTTCTTTTTCTCTGAGGACACCAGCTGTGGTTTTTCCTCTCCTCCCCTGCTCTCCCTACTTAAAAAGTGCTACATTCTTGCTGAAAACTTCATTCCCAAAGCAAAGAGAATCATTAGTTCCTGACACTTAAAAAACTACCAAATCTTCCTCACTTGAGTCTCATCTTAGTAATATATCAGGAGGATGTAGCAGCCTTTGCCAGAGCAAGTTTTGTTTAGAAGACCTCAGGCTATGGGGCCCTTTTGGGATATCCTTCTGGTTTCTCCCCAAATTAAAGAATTGTCCTCCAAATCATGGATATAAGCAGTGATATGTGGGTAACATTCAGGTCCATTTCCTTGTTCCACAGTCTGCATAGGACTTGGGGTAATTAATCTACATTTTGTTGTCCACTCTTTCCTGGCCTGGGCTGACTTTTTCCCCCGTGCTTGTATCACATTCCTGTTAGCAGTTTATGTGCTCTATATATGGATGATCAATTATAGCCAGAAGCTGTAAATCCAGGAAAAGCTTTAGAGAACATGTAACACTTACCAAAGTGCTGATGGAGGGGCAAGCCAAACTGAAATTTAACCCTCTCAGCACAGCCCCTGTGCTGTGTCCACATGGACCCTGCCCAGAGTCACAGCACGATTTGGGTTGGAAAGGACCTTACAGATCACCCAGTCCCAACCCCCTGCCAGGGGCAGGGGCACTTCCCACTGCCCCAGCTTTCTCAGAGCCCATCCAGCCTGGCCTTGGACACTTCCAGGGACGGGGCATCCACAGCTCTGTACATAAAGCAGGGCCCTTCCACATCTTACCAGATGCGTCATTCCTGGCTAAACCTTTCCTGTAAAACAAAAAAACCTAACTCAGCATCCAGTGGTTCCAGAGTGTGGAGTTATCAAGCCCTAATTATTTTAGTTTGCATTCATAATGACAGGAAGCATAGCAGAGCATTGTCAAAGTGGCTTATTTCCATAAATACTGTTGGAAGAGTCTGCTGGCATTTATATGGTGAATGAGTTCATTGAAATAAAGATAGACTTATTATGGATTAAGTGGAAGCAAACACTCGACCTTAAAGGAGCAAAAAATAGCAATATTATTCTTGCTATCTATCTGCACATTGTCTTTACAAGAACACTCCTCTTTGTGTTGCTGGGTGGTTCTTTTATTTGGAAGGGAAGGGTTGTTTTTAATATTCCATGATAAGAAGACCCTGAAAAAATAAATAAGCTTTCTGGGATTAGGGGGAAGGGGGACTACCTTCAGTAAACCATTGTGTTTCCAAAGTTTTCCTCTATCAACAGCCTGGCTCTGGAGTCATGACTCTGGATGTTTATTATTGTATTAGCATTGTATACATTGACAGTCTGACCTGTGTACCTCTGCTAGAGTCATTCTACAAAGTGCTGGTGAGAGAAAACAGCACTGAACCAGCCAAAAGAGTATTTGCTGAATCTGTTCTTGTCTCTTGAGGAACTAGCAAACTGCAGAGAGTTTGTTCAAATGGTCCCTTTTTTTCCCATTTTCCCCTTATGTTTTGTGACTTTCTCCTCTTTTTTTCTTTCTTTTTTTTTT
>VZTR01032786.1:606687-678803 GCA_013400775.1 Chaetops frenatus
TTTTTTTTTTTTTTTTTTTTAACCCATGTTGCATCTGTTGGCATCACTTCGGGCCACGGAATGCTTGGTTGCATTTTTCAGAATGGAGGGAGATAATCAAGCTAAAATCATCCCAAAGTGCCTTGACTTGAAATGCAACCAGAAGTGCAAATATCCTTTCCAGAGAGACAAAATGATTTTAGCACTGAGCGAGGGGAGCAATCTACCACCTGCCCAGGCCTCAGTGCTTTGTGTTTGCAGGTTTTCTTCTTAGGCTGAGTTACCTGGATGGTGTGGGGTGGTATTGATTTCCAGATGCTCCTCAGCTGAGAGCATCCATTTCCAGGTGTCCCCTGACTGCTGGCACCCATTTCCAGGTGTGCCCTGGCTGAGAGCACCTTGCAGCAGTGGGCAGGGGTGATGGGGCCATGGCTGCAGAGCCACACTGCTGCTCTCAGTGACAGAGACGAAACCCAGCAGTGCTGCTGTATGAAATCCACCTCGGGCTTGTAGCCTCATAAGGAAAAATATGCCCCAATAGAAGGCAGTAATTGGCAGAAAATAAGGCAGAGGGAGAACTCAGCCCGAGTCTCGGTTCTCATTATTTTTAAATTAGTGGGACTCCATTGGCTTCACGGGAGTTATTTCTGATCGATGCTCAGATAACTGAGCTCAGAATCAGATGCAAGATGGATTGAAACCTTTTTTTTTTTTGTGTACAGTTGTGTGACATCCTGTGAGAACAGCCTGGAGAATGCTGTGTTTTGCTGGGCAGCACCATCCAGCAGCACCACAGTACCCTGCCCACCAGAGAGATGCGAAGCACTGACACGTTCTGCATCATCCAAAACTCCCCTTGTTCGGTGGGAATCACCATCAAGCACATAATGCCTTCTCCACAGAGGTGAGGAAAGTCCATCAGCAGAATTAATCTCTGCTTTAAGAGGTGCTCTACCCACAAGAAAAACTGCTCGTTCAGCTAAATGCAGTTTGCTGATGAATAGTTTGTGATGGAGGTGCTGAAGGCCAGCATTGCCATGATTATTTGTACTTCCTTTAGTCTCTCTGCTGTGGACAAGCTGCACTGCTGCTCCTGCAAGCCCTGTTTCTGCAAATGGCATCTTCACTCAGCAGCCAAGCTTGTGCTCATAATTAATAACATTTAAAGTGACAGGGGCTCACTTTCTCCTGACGTTTCTTTCATTACAGCATTTACACTGCAGAGATTCATTGGCTTCTCTCAGTCAGCACCAGCTAAACATGACCAAGTATTACTGAGGCTTTGCCATTCCTTATTTTTGTTTGGTTTTTTTTTTCTTTTTTTTTTTTTTTTTAACATCTTGATTACACTGATTGCATTTTAATTGGAGAGAAAATCAGTGGAATCTGGGGGCACAGAAGAACTGAAACCTGATAGAGTCACTGCAGGCCAGGCACTCTCACTGTGCTCTGTGGCAGCTCCAAAATCTCTCTGTTGACAGCCAAATTTTCACAGTGTGGGCTTTTCTGGGGTTTAAATCTGCCCCTCTGTAGTTCTGAGTGGCTCATGATGTGCTATCTCAGACATGCTAGGAAGCAGCCAGCAGCAGTAGAATCTGATTTAAAAATTAAGAGTGAAATAAAAATAGAATTACAGTAGTTGAGCTATGAATGGCACTCGAAAAACCTTTAGTTATGCTACAGGTAAAATTTGACCTGTTTTGCTCATTCAATACCCTCAGAAGAAAACAGGTAGTTTGAAGGAAATAGGAAGTGATAAATGTTTTTAAAACCAGAACACCGAAAGTTTATTCTTTTATTTTGAAAATCTGCTTTTGCTAAATAGGCAAACCTTATAAAACCAAATAGCTGTACATTTACTTCTCTGTACATACACTCTGTTGTTTCTTGACCTTTTGCAGTGATTTAAGGTTCTGGCATGACAGCATTACTTGGAATTACTTGAACTTATTGAAAATACTTCAAAATACAGTGAGAAAAGCCGTGTTTAAGTAAGGCCTGAAGCTGTTGGACCTTTCCAAGCAGCATAAGATCTTCAAAGTCCCAGGAATCCATCATGAAAGTGTAGTCCCAAACTTACCTTTTAAGGAAGTTTATGATGTTTCAGATAAGACAGGGAAGAATTTCCCAACTTTCCAGCGTTCGCCCATTTCTATAAACAAACGTAAACCCTAAACCTTTGACAAATCACTCCAAGGTTTACCCACTGCATGTGCAATAGATCTGGGGGAGGCGTCCCCCCTCTTGGGAAGGGGGGAACTCGGAGGTGCCGCGGTGATCTCATGACCGAAGCCGTTAATTTTGGTGTGTTCCCCTGTAGTCCTGCCACGGTCTCCAGGCACACATCTGTGATTCAGCTGGGGGTGGAGAGGGTGTGTTTGCAGTGGCACTTTGGGCAGCCTCAGAGCTGCCTTGCCCCGGGCTCAGCTGGGTGATGAGCTCACTCCTCGCCTGTGCCATCCAGCTGCTCCCCGTGCGCCTTCCCTGCCCCGCTCAGCCCTGCTCCTCTTCCCGGGCCTGCCTTTGTCCACCCGAGTTAGACTTGAGAAACCTCACCTGGGGACCTTATAGCTTCAAAAGAAAGAAATTAAAAAAAAAAAAAAAAAAAAAAAAAAAAAAAAAAAAAAAAAAAAAAAAAAGGAGGAAATTAGAGCTGGGTTTTGGTCTGGCTGCTGCTGGTAGAGGGACTCCGGGGATGGAGAGGTTTGGACACCAGATCCTTATGTCTCCAATATTGCTATAATCCTGTGGAAAGTCCCTGTTTTGGAGTCCCTACTTTACAATAGGATCAAGGATATTCTGTAATGAGGTGTTTGGTGGCCATTTCCCAAATACTAAAGTGGGTTTGCTAGGAAAGAAGGTGGAATTTCTGCTATTAGCGTCAAATACATTTTCAGCTGGGCACTCTTCTGAGGGGAAACAAACAAACAAACCAACCAAAGTAAAGTTTTCAGGTTTTGGTTTTTTTTTTTTTTTTTAAATTTTGGCTCAACCCACTAACATCAGTTCATCTGTTGATGCTTTGGTCGTCTTTGCAAGGAGCTTTAAAGCAAGTGGAAAAAGAGTGAAAAGGAGGAGAGAAGAGACAAAAGCTGTCAACAGCCCAGCTGCTCCTCGTGGTTATGAACTTCCTTCCAAATCAGCTCATCTTCCATTAAAGCTTTCCACAGATCAGTGTAAAACAATTATCTGTGAGTCTCGAGCCTAACAAATATAATCCTTTATTGTTTAGCACTTAATTGCACGTCACCACTTCAATTCTAAACAGAATAAAAAGTGCCTGTGGCCTATAGGGGAAAAGGAAAGCACATCCTACATCCAATCTAGCAGAAATCACTGAAGTACACAGGTAGATCTGGAAACATATTTTTTCTGGTGGTTGAAAATCAGAATTCTGCAGTTGTTGGATGAGATCAATTTAGTAATCATTGGATGAAAGTCTCTGTGGCTGTCAACTTCAGAATGGGCTGAGATTCCACTGAAAATTACTTACTGTTAAGTAAATTTATCCTAGCTTTGTCCTCTGGATTTGGAAGACAAGGCACTGGGGCAGTACAAACAAAAAGAAAGTTGCTTCCTTCATGGAAGTTACAGAATAAGTCATCAATTCACAATATAAAAATAAATTAATAAAATTTCAACAATCAGTGCCTGATTCCAGAAACAGAGTTGCTGCTGGGTGGCTTGGACACCTGGCAATTAGAAAAAGCAAATTTCTTCCTGCTATAACATTATAGCAAGGCCATTGATTTTTGCAAAGCCAGGCTATGGGATCTCCTCAAGGTGTGGGATGGGCTCTCATAAGGTTGGGTTATCAATACATCATTCTTGAGCACATCCAGCTCCATTTTAAAAAGCTCTTTGGTAGCTTCTTTAAACTGCTGCTTCTTTACAGCAAGTAAATTTAATGTGAAAACTGCTGGAAGACATTAAGGATGGACCTTCATGCTTGCAGTGTGACAGAGACTTCAGCCACAGCACAGCCCCACTCTGATGTTTCTCAAATGCTACCTGCTCTTTTTTCGTCCTCTGATCTCATTCTGGCTTCCCCCTGATGGTCAAATAACATTGGTCTAATTAAAATCAGGCGAATATTTTGGGTTGTGTGTAATAGGTAATATAAAGTACATATGTAATGATTTAACTGAACATCTGAGTTTTGGATAAAGAGGAGTTTTCATCTGGCATTAACTCCCTGGTGGGCGGAGAGCAGTGACTGTTGCCAGTCCCATCGGAGCTCTCTGATGGATGCTCATTCTATAGGAATTATTCAAGCACAGCAAATTAAGTGGTTTTTTTGTTGGTTTCTGGTTTTTTGGGTTTTTCTGGGTTTGTTTTTTTTTATTTTTTTTTGGTAGATTTCATTTGTATGGGAAAAAATGATCCTCAAAGATAACAGAAGAGTGTAGAACGCCAGAAAATTTTTGTGATATTTCTGTGAGAGTGTCCCAATCTAATCTCTGTTTGGTTATGGGAGTTGGATCAGCATAAAACATTAGCAAATTGGGTCTCTGGCCTCACAAAGCCAAACACAAATATTTAACCTGGCAAAGGATTTTTCAGTAACAATCCCCCAAAAGCCTAAGAGAAAGTAAGCCTTAAAATACTTTTAAACTGATAATATGCTGATGTGCCAGGCTTCAGCCACTGCTCAGGAATAACAGGAAGGAATTCTCTCCAGCCAGGGATATCAATACAGAAACAGATATGAGGGTGTTTTGATCCCTTAGGGCTGTTGAGAAAGAGCCCACCTAAATTCCTACTTTTCTTCTTCAGAATTGGAGAGGTGGAAAGTAAATGCAGGTAATTTTGTATAGCTCTACCTGTGTCCAATGTATCCAAGTTTTAAAAAAGTGCAGGGGGAGGAGGTGGCTGATCAGTCACCAGATGAACAGAGATATTTTACTGTTGAAAGTATGGTATTAATATTTATAGTCCCTCCAAGGTGTATGGCTCTGTAAATAGCATCATAAAACCATAAATCCTTTCCCCTTGTTTTCCAGATTTATATATCAATGGTTTTTTTTTTCCCTATTTTGTCCTTAAATAGCTGGTTGCTGCTATTTCTGCTTTTCTTGGCTTATTCAGCAGAATCTACAGAACACAAAGACAGCACTTTAAAAACTTAGAAAATATGCACAGACCAACAGACTCTTATGTGTATTGGCAGGTTGTAAGAAATGTGTGAATGTCGTTCTCAGAAGTCATTACCCGATAGAAAGGATCTAACAGGAATTGAGAAATTTATTTAAATTCCCATCTGTGTTGTGCAGGATTAAAAAGTTCTGTGGGCATGAAAAGAGTGAAAGAATAAGATATCTTCATGCTTTGTGAGATAAACCAACTATTAACTCCCAGTGTTTTCCTTGGGGACCTTTCTTTCACTTTTATTCTCCTTTTGAGATCTCTCTTCTGGGAGAGAGAATAAAGTGGATCACTACTCTGAATCAGTATGGAAATTTCTGTGCATATATTTCAGATGTTTCTTCCGCTCTCCTGATTTGGCTGAGAGTGGGAGAACCTAGAAGAGGAATCAGCTCTAGCCATAGTTCCCAGAGCTTGGTCCCACTCACCACCATTCCAAAAGCTTATATTTAAAGGCTTATATTTACATGGGTTTATATTAGGAAGGAGTGCCACAGCCTGAGCAGACCCCTCAAGGCAATAGTGATTTTTATGAATGAGCCTCATTCTCCACTTGGCCTGGAGCACTTGCAGAGCAGAGCAAAGGTGCAAACAAGTGGCAGGGACTTTGCTGTGGGCTGCATGATCCCCCAAATTACTTCAGACCAAGCACATGCCAAACCTGCAGTGAAATACCCTTGACTAGAGCACAGTTCTGTAAAAGTAAACACTTCTTATATTAAAAAAAAACAAAAAATCACTGTGGATTTTTAACCCACCTTGAGCAGAGTTTTGAAAATTTCATCTGATTTGCATTTTTAAAGTGGATGGGTTTGTATTTAGGCAAGACTCCAGGCCTAAATTCCCAATATATTTGAAACAATGCTCAAAAGGATGACCAGTCACTCCAGTCCTAATGAGAAGCACTGATTTTCTCTTATGGCCAGCCAGGAACTGCTGTTTCAGCATAGCTCTCCTTATGAATTTTGAATACTATAAAAATAAAAATAATCACTGGATTAAGGGATTGAATTGCCTCGATCTACCCTCCAGGCATGACACCTGCCTCGTGGAACTGCACTCCATCCTCTGGTGGTATAATTAATTTAACGTAAAATGGAAGGGCCTTACTCTGATTTCCAGTGGCTCAGTGTGAAAACACTGCTGTCAGATAAGCTTTTGGTGCTGATCTGATGGGATTATGGAAAGAATATTGGGATGCATGAATTGAGATGGCTGGTGATGTACATGTTCAGCTGACCCCTGAATATTTGTCATTGATTGAACCATCACTGCTGACTCTGAGGAATCAGATTTGAAGTGCTGGGTGTTACCAAAAAGGCTCTTTCCAAAATCAGGAGAGGAGAAAAGTAAATTTGTCTAGGTGTTTCATAAGTTAAATGGGAGCTCCTCAGTTAATTGAGGAAAGGGAAAGTGGGCACAGCTGCCTTATTTCTCTAAATTAAAAATGCCTTGGCTTTATTCATCCTTGTAGGAGCCAGCCCAAACCTGGGAATTGTAACAGGATGGAAACAGCTTTGCACCTCAATGAATAAAGGGTTCTGAGTCCTGGTCAGGTATGCCCAAGTGATGGCAAGGGGGCATGGCCAAATTTAAAACCAGTCCATGAATTTAGGGGTGGACAGAGATAAATCCTGCTGGCACCTCCAGCCAGCTGGACCCTGGCATCCCTGAGTATCCCGTGGGAATAGACCAAGTTGTTCCAAGCCCTGTCCAACCTTGAACACTTCCAGGGATGGAGCACCCACAGCTTCTCTGGACAACCTGCTCTGGCACCTCACAGTGAAGAATTTCTTCCCAATATCTAATCTAAACCCACACCCTTTCCGTTCAAAGCCATTTTTTTCTGGTAATTTTTGTCATTTTGTAGCCTTGCTGCTGAGGAGAGCAGCACAAACACCTTGCCTGCAGTTTCTGCCTCCCCTTTAAGTGCTGCCCAGGTGTACATGGCTTCTAAGAAAGTGCTGGGTCAAATTCCTTTACAGAGGGATCTGGCAGGGGCAGGGTTGAAAAATGAGTTCTTCTCAGGGAAATTCCCCTTGCAAGAACAGCCTGTTGCAGGGAGCAGAGCCACCTGCAGCCCATCAGCATGGGAGGGGAGGGGTGATGAAGGCCAGTGGCTCTTCTGAGAAGTGTCAAAAAGCTGCACCTCCACGGAGATTCTGAAGCTGAGCCAGGAGGAGCTTGGAAGGGAGATGCTCATGCTTAAGCTTTTTTCAAAGAATGAGGCCTTCTTATTGCTATTGCTATTATTATTTTAAATTTTTTTTCTTTACATAGATGTATCTTTTGCTTATTGCCACTTAAAGAATTTTCTTGAGCTCCAGCACTTTTTCTCCTCATTTCTTTCCTCTCTTCCAGAATCCGTTTTGTTTTGTTCTGTTTTGTTTTGTTTTGTTTTTAATAACAGGGTAAAATAAAAGGACTTTTTACCTCTGTAATTTGGACAAGGGGATATTTAAAGGGGACCATAACTCTGTAGTCTTTCATGGTGCCTGGCTTAAGCTGAGCCTGTTTTTAATCTTAGCTGCTGAGGTCGGTGTGCCTTTATCAATTCAAACAAAGGTGTTGGTGGGGCACTGCACCTGAATCTCTGGGGCAGGAGTTTACCAGCACATCAGACACTTGCCTCAAAGCCATCACCTTGAAGGCTGGCTGAGGCATGAGGCCACACAGGTAGCAAAGGGGCTGCTGTAGCAGGAGCTCTGGCTCTGTCTAATCTGCTGCTCAGGGCTCTGGTGGCTGCCAGTGCTGCTGTTCCTGAGCTGGCAGAGAGCAGGATGCCCTTTGGGTAGACAAAATAGTACAAAAAAATTAAACCCAAGAAAATGTTTGGCTGCCTTTCCTTGTTGCAAATAGCACAGTCTGAGATAGAGGGCTTTCATAGAGGAAGGAAATTTAGTGTTTACTGATGGTGATTAGTTTCTGAAAAGACTTAAGAAATCTGTTTGTACGCGGGCTGGAGGTGATACCGTTTTGTCTGATGTCTGGGAAGAATGGAGACTTCTTCAATTTGCTTATTCAGACGTTAAGCTCTGAGAGGTGAACAGAGAAGGCACCACATTGCCTCATCACATCAGCCAGAAACCTCACAAAGAGCACAAGGCCACGAACTCTGGATTCAGTAAGAACAGCTGCCTTTGAAAGAGAGAAAAACCCAGTTTGTGAGTCTCTTTTCAGGCAGGAGCCTTTGAGCAGCTGTCTGTAACACTCTGCTGATCAGAGCAAGGCAGCAGAAAGCTGTGCTGTGCCGTGCCATGCCTGGTGTGTCTGCCTGCCTTCCCCTCGTGTCTAATCCCCAGCCTGCTGGGGAAGGAAGGGGTTTTAAAGCCAGTCCTTCAAAGCTTACATCTGAAAGAGTGCCCAGAGAAGCCGTGGCTGCCCCATCCCTGGAAGTGTCCAAGGCCAGGCTGGGTGGGGCCCTGAGGAACCTGGCCTGCTGGAAGGTGTCGCTGCCCAAGAGAGAGGGGGAGATGAGATGGTCTTTAACGTCCCTTCCAACCCAAACTATTCTATGTTTCTTGATATTTGTAAAGAGCATGAGCTGAAGAACCTGTTTTATGCAGGAGAGTGAGGGCAGACACGAGAAAGTCAGGCCACGGTAGGTCAGGCTTAGCTCAAGGTGAGGATTTGATAGCCAGGTTCAGAGTGTGAAATAATCTCCTTCCTGAGCTGAGAGACAGTTGCTCCACACTACAGGCACAGGGCCACACTGCAAGTGGTGGCAGGTGATGATCACAGTGTAGGAGAAAACTCAGACAAGAGAAAATCCAGCAGATCCAGGGAGGAATGTGAATTTATGGGTATGGTAGCCTCCAAAAAGGGGTCTGCTGGTGATATTTTAAATTGATTTCCTAGAGTAACTTTGTATTTACAGATAACACTTTAATATTTACAGGGAACACTTTGATGGCTCTGGTTTGCCCAGAAGGTAGAGTTAATGTTTCACCACTCAAAATATCAGATGGATGTGAAATCCCAGCCAGTGGTGAAGCAAAATGTAGTTGATCAATAGAAACTGGAGAAGTTCAAGAAAGTGTTTAAGAGCACCAAGTAGCATCTGTTTTGAATGCAAATGGATGCAGCAGGTGAGGCTAGGTTAGGATTAAACCTAAAATTTCTTGCCTAAACTGCAGATCTACTCCCCAAGAAATTCTGGTTTGGGGTGCAAGAGGAAACATTTTCCCCTCACTGTTGGGCTCAGGAGTGGTTGTTATTCTGTAGGGAAGAGTCTGCTTGGTTGTTCAAGTCTTACTTGTTTACATGCAGTCTGTTGGTGTTATAAGGGTTTTCTTTCTCACCTGTAGCATGAAAGCACAAATGACTGTGCTGGGGTAATGATCTAAAGCACACTCTCCCTCCCCTGGCTGTCTGTAATAACTCCCTAATTTTGTGATCATGGGACCCTCTTTCATTCACCTAGCATCCTGTTGGCAGCTCTCCCTTAGGAGTTTCAGGTAAACAATGAAGAGACCACAATGGGCGGTTGGATATGGAAAATGCAGAGTCAGTACTTGGGAATAAGGCTTGGATTTGGAGGGGGAAAAGGTGATCCAAGGAAGCCTGGGGCCTGAATGCTCTTGTGATGCTGTCTCGATGTCTGCTCTACTCCTGATTAAATCCTGCTCCACTCCTGATTAAATCCTGCTCCCTCCCAGCCCTGTGCAGATGCTGGAGTGCCACTGAAGCCAAAGGGGTTTAAGGAGCCTCTGTTCAGCACACGACTCGTGGCACCACTCAGATTCTGCCTGGGTTTTTTGAGTTTCATGGCATTAGTGAGGATCTGCAGAATGCCATGTTTCAATGGTTCCACTGTTTTATGGGGTTCTCCAGTGTCGTGATGAAATTTGTGTTCTCTGGGGGAAAACACCTTATCCAAATTGACATCTCCCATCTCCAGTGAAGTGCAGAGATGGGAGGGAATCAGCAAAGAATGGGAAAGTTTCTGTGTTTATTTTGCTGTTGTTGCTGCAGAATCAAGAACATACTGAGCACTTCAAGCAGAAGTCCAATGTGAGATAATAAACTACCAACAAATGGAAATTATGCATACCACATCATTGATATTTTTCAACTTTGCATTAGTAATCGTGAGATTGATATGACTTTGAAACTGAAAAATTATTCAAATATAGCAATTACCTTTATAATTACTGTAAAGTTTAGTTTAGCCTTTATTTTACTTTTCTCCCTCATTTACTTCTTTTTCATCCACTATTTAGCTTGTTTGTTAGAGTTGATTTGAGTGTTTTTAAGGCTGATACATGTGTTTTTAGTATTCTGGGAAGAAAAATCCAGTTGTCAATCCACTTGGAGTCTGTGGCCAAATCTTAACCTTACAGAACAAAAATGAGCCCCTGTTATTCTGTGTACATGCAACCATTTCATTCTTATCACTTTATGTCCAGGTTTGAGTTAGTATAAGGGCTTCTCCTTTTTTTCCCTTTCAGCCTTCTCCTCCTCAGGGAAGTTGTGGCTGTCTGCTGGTATTTTTCATCTTTCTGGAGCTAGGATACACTCGAGGGAATACAAAGAAAGAAAGATTAAGAGATTAAACCAAAAAAAATTGTCATTATATGAATGAAGAAGCTTTCTGCCTTTCACAGAGAGCACCCTGAGGTTGGTTTCTTCAATACCACCCATTTTTTTCTACCTTGGAATCCCTTTATTCAGGCCATGGCTATTCTCTGCTTTCTGTATGAGCTGGTCAGTACTTCCAAGGTCTCTGTGATATAAATAATATCCATGCCTGTCCCAAAGCCATATGAACAATTGCAGAGGTCATTGCTCTAATAATGAGCTACTCTTTCCTTACCTCATGAAAGCACATGTTCACCCTGATCTTTAAATTTAAAATATTTTACCAGACAAGTCTTTCAAGGCTGATTTTTATTATTTCTTTTTTCTTAAAATGGTGTATTGGGAAAACAATGTTTTATAACCCTAGTGCCTAATTTCCAAAACAGTATATGCATAGGACAAATGCCAATAAGCTAAAATGTTACACAAACAAGAATGCTATAAATTGTGTGTGGACTATTTACATAAAAACTTCAGCTTGAGAATTTACACAGTAATTCATTTTTAAGCATTTTACAACATATTCAGTAGGAAAGAGGAAGGTAACAGCTAAACCATTTCTTTTTTAACTCAGAAGTTTAGAAAGGAAGATTTATCGGATGGTCAGTCATATTTTGCATAGTCATGAACAATAAAACCTAAAGTTGCTACAGCTGTAGTTATTTGACAGAAAAGACTGTTAGAACAGTTTTGTTAATATGTTGCTTCACAGAAACTACAGTAATGTATATTACAGCTGAAGCATAGAGCCACCTGCATATACAAAAATTAGATTTTTTTATTTATCATCTGTTGTTCTCTCTCCCCTGACATAGGGGGCCATAATAAAACAAGAAGATTTGTGATTTACTTAAACTTTTTAAGACAAGGGAGAGAAAAGAACAAACTTTCTTATTGTGATACACTCCTTTTTGAGAAAAGCTTCAAAACTCCTGATGAGCTGACAAAGCACAAAACCCATTTTTCTTCAACAGAGTGGCCACTGCAACACACAAACAAATGTGAATCTAAATGCTTCAGTCAGATATGCTGCTTGAATATTCTCTTTCAGAGGGAAATGTTTTATTTCCATCTCTAACAATAATTTTTATTTTCTATTCTCTCTGTCCAGCTTGAGAAACACCCAAGCAAAACCAAAACTATAAAAAAAACCGAATCAGAAACTTAATATTCTACCATTTCTCAGCAGTCATGGTGTAAAGTAGTCTGAAAAGCTGCCTTGATCTCAATACCTATTAGCACCTGGTATTCCTAGAGGTGTGGTAAATTCCTGGGCACTGCTCTTAGTCAACACAGTCTTCACAGATTCAACAAGAAATGTAGGAATATGTTTTTAAAAGGATTCTTTACACTGAGGCCAAATCCAGCCTATATTTTAACAAAAACCTTTCTGAAGCCCCCCTTCTTGTATGGAAATGGGTGGTTGGTGAATTCCCCAGTTGAATTCCCCATTTCTAGCCTGGTTTTAGGTTTCCATTGTGTTCCTGGTGACCAGTTCCACATTCAATTGCATTCAATACCCTCTGGTTTTGTAAGCTGAAAAACAATGTGCTTCAGGGCAACTTCCCAGTTCCATTTGTTTTTTCGGGGACAAGGCAATTCTTGGGAAGAGCATTTCAAACAATTAGGGTTCAATTAATCCTGGTATTCAGAGGCATTTCTTTCCTTTGGCTCTTTGAAAGGAGAATGCTCTTTTATCTTCTTTTGTTTCTTCTGTCGTCTTTGCCAGAATTAAAGGCAGAAATGTAGAAGCACCAGTGAATCTGTGCCTGTATAATTTTGTTGACCAGGGTAGGGTTTTTTGTGTCTGTGTATACAAGTAGAGACAGTGAAATTAACAAATTATTTTGAATATATGACTGACTGAAAGTTGGGGGTGGTTTTGTGTTTACACACATCTGATTTGATACTGTAAGTGTTTAGTTTTATGCATGTCAGACTGACTGGAAAACTCCTGGGAGCTGAGTCCTGATGGAGTCATGCATAGGAAGGGCTCAGTAGAACTCAAGGACAGACATTTTGTACTGTCAGACAGGATTGATGGACTAGTCATCCCTCATCACATTTTTCTTTCACGGTGAATTCTGGTTTTGGCCACTGTTTTGTACCATGCCATCTTGATTTAACAGACAAAGTGCCTGAGCTGTTGAATATGCCCATAAAGTTTTTTATCTCAGTTTCAGGTTTTAAATTTTATGTCAGTAATAAGCACCTACATTTCATTACAAGTTAACGGGACTGTCTCATTGTAAATCACTGCAAATATTTTTCCTTCCTTAGTAGAGGAATAAACTTCATTTTTTTTCCACGTGGCTCAAGTGCAGTAATAGGATGAGAGAGAAAACAGTTTACTTGAGCCTTAGATATAAATACAAATTCATCCTCTTCAGGATAAACTTTAGTCAGGGTTAATCCAAATTTAAATTTAAGTCTTGCTTTGGCCAGCACTTCAGTGTGCTTTTAAGTGCAGCTGTCATAAATAAAATTCCAGGAGAACAAATCACATTGAGTGGCATCTCTTAGCCTGTTCCCTGGAGTTCACTGTTCACTGCCCTGCCTCTGGTGATGTATAACCTCCTCTAACAGACATATCAATATGTTTCTTTTGAGCTGATAAGCATGCCCAGGTACAGCTGTATTTAGTTAGGTCCCTCTGTGCAATGTCTGAACCCCAGCAGGGGTGAAGCCTTTTGGTGTTGGAAGCCTCCATGGAGCTCTGCCTGAAGATGTCCTTTATGAGGCATGGGGACATCTATGTTTGATTTACCATATTTCTGGGGTTTCTTTTTCTTCTCAGCTTTGTCCATTATTTTCCACTGGTTTACAGCTGTGTCAGTCTAATAAAAATATATTGCATCTTCTTGCTAATGATTCCTCTCCTATGCCTTTAGACTCTTACAGCTGCAACAGTACTGCTGCTACTAAAATATTTACATCCATTTCTTTTGTTGCTCTTGCTAATTTTTCTCAAAAGGAATTAAAGTTTGCTGTGGTAAAAAGACATTACTTTAGGAAAGTGTAGTTATATGGATAGGTAAAAAGAATTGTTATTTTATGCAATTTAACTCTGAGTTTTTCACTGTTATAGGAAAGGCTAAGGAATTTCATACTAATTTATGCAAGTGGTCTTTAAGAATGTTAATGAAACACCCAATAAATACTAAATTATAAATGTTAAACTCTATAAAGTTAAAGCTTTAGTACAAAAAACCTCAAACTCTACACAATTAAACAAGGGCAGCAGATTTTCTCTCTGCCCCAGATATCCTAAAGCTCAGCCTAAAATGATCCCAATCAACAACATTTCCATTGAAAGGCAGAGCTCAGGTTTTCAAAAAATGTCCTGTTGGGCACAGGGGTCACTGGCAAGGCCCCAGATGTTGGTGTGATTTGGGGTAAGAGGGGGCACTTTAGTCTCTTCTGCATCAGCAGATTTGCTCCTTCCCTCCCTCCTTTGGGTGGCTAAACCCTGAGTTTTGTTTGCCCTGGCCTCATGGAGGCATGGCTCAGCATGCTGGAAGGATTTTCTGTCACTACCATGACATGATAGGATAAAATCCAGAGAAACCCATCACAGGAGCTGACAGCACTGTGACAGACAAGCCTTGGGTGACACGAGGTTCCAGGGTGCTTGCAAACACGTTGGAGACTTGCCTGAATTCTCTTAGGTTACACAGGAAACACCATGAGCAGACTTTCTGTTCGGCTGGGGGTTTGGAGCAGTCAGATTTACACTTTGGTTATTCACTGTTAAGAACTACAGCCCTGCTGCTAGGAAGATGTCTGTTCTGCTCTTGCACTGCCAGCAGAGAGCAGGTTAGATGGAAGGCTTGGTTTTTTTTCTGGCACAACGAGAGAAGCTGCAAGAAACTGCAAAATTGTCCTTTCTTATCACAGTTTGGAGTGTGGAAAGAAGACATCAGTGTGCCAGGCTGCTGCTCAGCCGTGGTGTGACTGATGATTGGGGAATATAACTTTTTGTATGGCTGTGGAGACTTTCATGCCTGCACAAATAACACAGAGAAACCAAACAAATCAGTTGGCTGGAGTGATGGGTATTAAAAAGAATCTGAATAATTAGCTTGTTTAATGGAGAAAACATTGAAAGCAATTATTATTTTTCCTTTAGGTTCTCAAGAACAAGCTAATGTCTTACAAACAGCAGTCAAGGAATAATTGTATGCAGAAGGTGTCTTTAGTCAGCCAGGCTGAGCTGTAATTCAGCTGAGAGGCAAACTTGGAGCTTTTGGTATTCCACATGAACCTCTCAATGTTTTTCAGTGGCTTGCACCTATTTTATTTCAAGCTTTCTCATTCTAGTTTCCTCCCTCTCCCTTCCTAGTCTCCTCATCAAAACTCCTCATTTATTTACCTGAATTTTGCCAAAACTGTCCCATGGTGTATTTAGCTTCTTAAAAAGAAGACACATCATTTTATGAAGTTCCTGAGCAAGCTTCTAAACACAGCATCACTGCAAAAGGCTGTGTCTTGCAACACTGAAAGTATTCAGCTTTATGAATCTGTTCCATTAGCCTCATTGAGAAAAAAATACTATAAAATCACTCTGGAGAGGTTCATCTCTGCATATGTTATCACAAAGATATCCCATTCAACGGGGAAAATATTATTAAGCTCAGACTGTTATGAACAATCTAATTTGTCTGGGCATGTGATATCCATGAGGAACAGATAAAAGAAAAGATTTAATCATTTCAGTCCTTGGCAGTATATTTTGTTCCAGTAACCACACAGAATTTAAGCTGTTTGTGTTAAACTTGAACAGAGCTAAACAGAAGAAAAGAGAGATCATGCTGATTTTCACAGCCAGTCAGAAGAATCCTTTTGGAAACTTACAAAAGGGTGAAATATTCCCTTCCCCAGGAAAAATTCTTTAGGATGAGTAAGCTCCCATTTGTGGGGTTCCTCTGAGGTTGTTCAGAACAAGAGAGTATCTTTCTCCTTGATCAGTTGAATCAAGGTACTGCCCGGCACTGAACGTCACTAAAGCAAAAGATGTGGTACCTCCTGCAATCTGAGTTTCCTACAAATTGCTTTATAAACCTCTTTTTACGACCTTTTGTGTGAGCATTAGGTGGATTCCCAAGGTCAATCTTTCTGGTGCATCAGTCATTTTCATCAGGCTGAGCACAAGTTATCTGCTAGTGAAGCGGAGAGAATGGTAATTTATGAAGGTTTTGGCAACTTAGGGGGTTTGTTAGGGCTTATGGACATACCCAAGTATAGAGGAAGAAAATGTGAGAGCAGTAACCTGGACAATGAGAAGAGGATTAAGAGCTGAGCAGTAAGTCCATGCTGCCTTGAAACACCTTTGCCTTGGTGGCTGGCTGTGGCCAACCACACAGGAAGGAATAGTCTGAGCAGCTCTGTTCCTCACTTGCTCTGTCTGACTTCCCTGGCTCTGCTCCGTGTGTGATGAAATTCACATTTTCTACAGAAAGGAACAGAGGAGAGGTTTTACAGTAACTCTATGATCAACCTACCATGTAAATGAGGAATAAAGAGACGATTCACTCCCCATCTTTTCTGTCCTTCCTGCTGGCAACTCACCTTGCCAGAGCTGAAAAAATGATGAACCGTGGCAGAGATCCAGGTAAAGGTTTTCCAGCAAAGAAAAAGAAATTAGAGGGCAAATATAATATTCAGTTATGTGTTGGTAAAGAAATATTTTGAGAGTTTGCTAAACTTCTCCTCAACTCCCATGCATTATTAAAGTCACTTGGAATTAATAGCTTTCCAGTACTGGCTGGCAGCTGAAGAACTTCCATAAAGATGAATTAACTAAGAAACGAGGGAAAAGCTCGCATCAGAACATAATGGCATTATAATTTGCACAAGAACATTTGTCAGAGAGGAAATTATTACTAAATGCTACAAAAGAGTCCCATAACAAAGGAATCTTATGGGAGGAAATGTTCAGAGTTTTTTATGGTCTGTTCTCTATTTCAGTGCCTGATGTAACAACTAGCTCTAATGTGCACAGTCAAGGTCATGCAGTGGAACTGGAGCCAGCAGCCATTTGTTCCAGCAGTCCCTCTAGTTCTTCTCAGGTCTTACTGAATTCCTGGAAGATTTTCTCCCCATTGTTTAACAGAGGCTGTGTGAGGTCTAGGACTCGTCTCCTATTCTTTTCTTTTTATTGCCTTCTTTATAATTTCTCATTCTCTGTTTTCACTAGCCCTCCACAGTTCGTTTTCTCCCAGAGAGCCTATAAGCCAATTCTGTCCCAAGAGGACAAAATCTGCAGATATAGGTACAAAAACCTTGTCTTTGCTTTCACAGTTTTATGCATCCTAAAGATGTATGAATTTCTCTAGCGTGCTCCAGAATCAGAGGAACATTCTCTGGCTGGGAAATTTTCTCAAGCCAAGGAATCTGGCTAGGAGTCATGATATATTTTGCCTCCTGCTTGTGTGTCTCCACACTTGTGAGGTCTTGCAGTGTTTTGCAAGTTGTAATACTTGGAGCATAGCTTGGGACTATTTGGTATTACTTGGTTATAGAGGCTGACTCTTCAGACTGTGCTGCCTCATGTAAAACACGAATCCTTGAGCTTTATATCCATGTGTTTTACAAAAATTCCTCCCAGACATGTCGCTGCCGCTCATTGGAGGCATCTGAGCACCCACTATGTCATCTTGGAAACCTGCCACAGATCCTGAAACCAGACCACCAGTTGTAAACTTAGGAAGGAGTTGGGCTCGTCCTTTGGCAGGAGGAAGGGAGCAAGAACCCAGTCCTATCCTGGGGAAGATGGGAATGCAACTCCTGACTACACATCCAGTGAGTATTTCCTATCCATGGCCATCAGGATCTGCAAGTGTCTGCCTGTCCAAGTTTATATTAATTTAAAGAAGCCATATTTTTAAAGGTATTTGGTCAAATAAATTGATCCAAGGTCTTTCCCCAGACTGGGTTGTGCTAGAGCAGCTCTGTTCAACAGAATACACAGCTGTTTCTTCTAGTTGCTATGATTTCATGTTTTCCTGGTTATTTCTGGATTATAATATAGCTCTGTTTGAGCTCAATGAAACCATGATATTTTCAGTGTGGGGTTTGGAGTGTTAGCTAGAAAAACGATTAAAACTTTTCCAATTTTTTCAGATCAGCCAGATCCTTAATCCAGAATTTAAAAACAGATAATCCCCTGTTTCAGTTTCACTTTCCCTCAGAAAGGACCATGCAACTAAGGGATCTTTCAAGACCTTGTTTTTGCAAGCGGCTACACAAGGAAAATCGGTAGTTTATAAAAAGTCTCTCCCCATCACCAAAAATTAACTACACCAGTTCTTATTCAGGAAAGTAAGTGCCATTAAATCATGAAATTGCTTATGATAAAACCAAAGAAAGTGTGAGTGAAAATGTAAACACAATGACCACTCGTTGGTGCCAAAATTAAAGCTTATATTACACCAGCTGATAGCTAGCTGCAAGTCAGAAATACGATACATTAAAATAAACAGTTTGAGATTAATCTTCAGCTATCTGGCAGAGCATGAATTAAAGCACATTTCAAATAATGTCAACATCAGTTTAATTCTCCTTCCCTTACACTCTCCTCCATTACCCAGCCTTATACACATGTTTTTAGTTGAATCCCAAGGTCGGGGATGGACTTTTAGCTGGTGGACTCACTTCATGTGCCCAGACGTCTGGGAGCACAGTAATTTAGCAGGAAATCCCCCAGGTCATCTGGGTAAAGAGTGAGACTCTCCACCACTTGCTTTTGGAGTAGATCACTGAAAGGCCTTGGAGTTCTTTCAGGTTTATTATTTATCTCAGTTTTTAGAAAAAAATCCATCTGATGTTTGAAATTCAAGTTTGTCTTAGGGCTCTCATTACTTTCTATCACCCACAAGAAAATTTTAGGGTCTTGTTGCAAAGAGCTGCA
The DNA here is from genome assembly GCA_013400775.1 of Chaetops frenatus. Taxonomy (NCBI): domain Eukaryota; kingdom Metazoa; phylum Chordata; class Aves; order Passeriformes; family Picathartidae; genus Chaetops; species Chaetops frenatus. The sequence goes on from VZTR01032786.1 coordinate 625,301, forward strand.
TGCCAAGCAAAATTGAGTAGTGTTTGAATTTAATACTGGAGCAAGGGCAGATCATAGGGAAAATAAAAACCACTCCCCTGTAGTGCAAGATATACTTATATGGCTCTGTTCACTTGGAAATCTGTTCTCGTTGATCTTAGTCTGACTCTCTGCAGGGTTTCCTTGGTCAAGGAGGCTAAAATTGATTCAAGGCCCAAAGCTCTTCAGCTCAGTGTTGACAAAACCTAGAATCCAACGTCCTTGTGTCAACACGCTCTGACTTTCTTGGATCTTCAAACCACATTCTGCTGTATGACCAAAAATGGAAGGTGGATCACAATGAGAAACATATGGCTGGGAATGGAATTTCAGACTGGAGGAGAAGAAAGGAGAAGGAGGAGGAGGACAGAGATTGAGAGGGAAAGGGCAAAGTAAAGTAGAAAATGAAAAGAGAAATTAAATTTAGGCTCCCCTATTAGGGAGAAGAAAAATAACCCCCTCAACTCTTCTGGTGACCTTACATGGGAACCTCCTAGAGCTTTGCTTTTATGACTTCTCTCTCTCTTGCATTTATTTCCCTTCTCTGTTGCTTCTATAAGGTGCTAGACATTAGATTTGGGATAAGCTGGAGGGTTACAAATTTTGAGTTATCTACCTGCTTTCCAGGGCATTCCAAAGTGGTGTGCAACGTGTCTGAGTCTAGAGGCAGGAGCAGCTTTTCAGATGGAGACGCTCGGCTGTGACTCCGTAGTTTGAGGCTGTGCACAGAAATGTCTGAGGCAAAATCTCATTCAATTAGTTCATAATTAGAGCTGACTGAAGGGCAACAACAGCTCTGCTGTGTGGCAACTTGTGAGGTCCAGCAATTTGGGTTTGCTCACACATGGCCTTATCTACTGGGAATTTAAAAATGTCCACTTTTCATTCTGCCACGGAGCAAAGTTTGGGGCTTTTTGTTTGCTTTTGCAGAAAGCCAGTATGTTTTCACAGGGTAGGGGAAACGGCCTTTCAGGGAGCTGGGCTTCATTCCTTACAGGAAAGGACAGTGCCTGGATCCTCTGTGGATCATGCTGCCCTTAGGGACACTGTTGGCCCTCCCTGGTGGCTGCAGAGGGACTTCTGTCCAGGGCAGGAGGAGCTCTCTGGCTTCTGTGGATACTGACACTGCTTGCATCATATTTAGCTGCTCTTACCACGTTTTAAGCAGGCCTCTTATTTTAAATTGTCTATAAAAAATGGGACTTCCCTGGCTGGATGCAGGTGTTCCTTGCTGTAGCTTCCCAAACTGTGTCATACAAAGAAGCAGAGAAAATACCAGAAAAGAGATGCTCATGATTCACACCAAATTCCTATTTCTAAAAATGATGATACAGTGCAGATGATACAATTACACTCCTTCAGAGCTAATAACACTTGATAACCAAAATCTCCTCCCTTATTTTAACAGAATTCCCTGTGGACATCATGGGAGCAATGGCTCAGAGGCAACATTTTAAATGTAGTGTCTCCTACTGGATCCTGCTTCTAAGTTCACTTTACATCAACCCTCCTCTCATCTAAGTTCTTAACAGAGTTCCTACTGATTTCACCAATTGCAATATATATATAATTATATTTTATATCTGTTATAAATAGTAAAGTGCAACTGGTTGTCAGTGATTATTGATGCATCAGCTGAGATTTTAGGGGTGGAACAGAAAATCAGGTTCCTACTGACAGATGATTCTTTCCATGTTCTTGAGAGTGTAAAGAGATTTTCATATGGGTAAAAAAGCCTGGTTAAACACTGATATAAGTGTCAATCTCTGCAGAGATTTCCAATTGGGAACCAGGTTATATCCTTAATGAGTAGCTCTAATGGATGTAATAAACGTGCTTCAGATTTTGGTTTATAAAATTAACTCGATATGATATTGGCCAAGCTTGTGTGACTGCATTATACAAATGGGGATCTTGGAGCATTCTAAATTTGTTTGCTTTTCAAACAACAACAGCAAAAATCTGGTTTTGGGCAGCCTATTAAACACAGCAAAGTGCAGACTGCTTCAAAAATAGCATCAGCTAAACATTGATGGTTTTTAATAAACCAGACTTAAACACTGAGTAAGTTTAATAAAGCGGATACTTAAGACAAGCATAATGAAAGGTGAAGGTTTGTTTTCTTTTTATTTCATTTCTTAACCTCTACTCCTCGATCCTATGTTTGGTTTGGGGTTTAAAATAAATTATTCTCTTAAATGAAGTAATAAGAGAAGTGGAGTGAAGAGCCGACCTGTGCAAAGAAATTTATTGCAGAGAAACTAGCAGGCAGGGAGAAAAAAGTTTCTATATTAACTACAAAACAGTAAGTGCTAAGACTTTAATAACTTCATTGCAATGAAAATGTTTTTCATAGAGTCAAAACAGATTAGTTGCAAGAAAAAATATTTAGTTCTTCTACTTGAAGCCAAATGGTGAAAATTTCAGTTAATCTAAATAGATTTATGGCTCTCATCATAGTCTGTTCCCTCTGATGATTTGGCACGTTTTTTGCTGTAACCAAACACCTTGAGACAGTACCCAGACCAGAGAGAAAAGTGATCATGCTTCCCTTTTATAACCTCGTGTCTCCCATCTCCCTTGGGTCCATGTGACTGAGATGCCCTCACAACTTTCTCAGTGCTGGTCTGGAGGAGGTGCAGGTAAATCACTGCCTCCTCTCAACTCGCACAAGTTGAGGGGGTATTTGAATTCATATTTTAGGATGAACTGCCTCTTTTTGCATTAGTAGTTTTTGCAGCTTCTCCTAATTTCTTTTGCCAGGCCTACCAGGCTTCAGTGAAGGCAGAGAATTCCCCCCAAATCTTCTGTCAATCTATTGAAAATGGCCTTGTGCTTTGAATGTTTCAAGCAGAATTGTTTCTAGACACAATTAAAAAAAAAACCCAAACAAAACCAAAAAAACCCACAACAACAACAACAAAAAAACCAGTTTCACCAGAAAGTGAGGGGAAATAAATTTCAGTTTTCATTCTGAAGAGAGACATCTATGAAATCTAGTTTAAATTTATTTATATGTGAACAGTGGCAGAAAGGGTTTATTAGTGATATTGATATGAAAGTACTGTCTATAGAGGCTTTCCTTTGGATAGAAGGTATTGGAAAGGCATTGACAAGTGGAGGAAAAGGAGAAGGCTGGTTTGTGTACTTATGTAAAGACAGGCATTCAGTTATGATTATTCATAACCTCTGACAATTTTACCAGGAGGTGCCTCTGCACATCACAGTTGTACAAGTTATAATTTGAAACTATTAGATGACAGCACTGTAGTAACATATTGCTTTAACAGTATCTTTTTTGAAATTATTTTGTTTCTACAATTCACCTCCTAAGGATAAAAATGAGTTTTCCTAATGATGGCATTTGATCTAGGGCCACTGGATTAATGGCAGGAGTTGGTTGCAGTGGACTCAGACAACTGTGAGCTGGTGGCTTGAAAAAACGCCCAAGATATTTGTGGGTTTTGCTTTATTGAAGAAAAATTTTAGAACTGGGACTTCTTTTCCAAGTTTAAGAACGTTGTGTTGCTAAAGCAGAGGGATGTCAGTGTAGGTAACAAAGAGATAACTCTTTTGACAGAAGTGTTAGGGAGCTTAATTAGCAAAGCTACCCAGCAAGTTTTTCTAACCAATACATTGTTTAGAGATCCTGTTGATCTTTCATATACTCAGTCTGTTTTTTGGGTAAACATGCCAGATGAAAGCAACTTAGAAAATCCTGTAAGCTTCAGATGAATTCCCTAAAGAGGATCTTCCTTAAGTGAATTTAAAATTTATAGCTATACAATGGAAGAAATGATCTGTACATCTTTGTTAGTAAAGCAGTCCAGATGTCATGAGATTTCCGCTTGTTTTTTGTTTTCCTGACAGTGGGTATAAAATTTCCTTCCTAGATAACCTACACAAGCTTAGGATTCAATGTACAATGATCTGAGAAAAAACTTAATTAAGACTTTGGAAAAATATTGCCAACAATTTGCAAAGCATTTGCTTTTAGTTATAGTGGTGTCAGTACTCTATTTGACTGAAAGCTGCATTCTTTCTCTACTGAGTGAGTGGAAAACCATTTTCCAATGCTACTGTCAGCAATGTGCTCCAACTCTCTCAATATTCTAAGCAGGAAAATGTGGTCTCAGGGTGGCTGTGTTGTCTTTCTTGAGGCATTTCACCTGTCTGCTCTGTTATTCTGAATTCCTAAAAATAACTTACAGGAACAGAAAGAGAACCTCATTTTAAGAAGGATAAGCACGCTTGTCAGGCTGATGCAGGTGGGAGGTGGGATGGTTGTATACTCAGCAGGTGAGGTGGGACCATTCCCAGCTTTCTTTAGCACCAGACAGAGAAGAAAAAGAAAAAACTTTCATGTTTTTCCATCCCCAATGTTGATAGGTAACTCTGTGGAATTCTCATTGCAAGGCAGCAGCAATTTGGGGGATTTTGTTTATGTTTTTTATTGTTTTACTGTGACAACAATCTTTGTTCCTTTGGGAATTGTCCTTGTGGGAGAGGGGGATTTTTGGAACTGTGAAAATGTGCAAGTCCTGCACAACCTCACTGTAGTGCTTCAGACACTGCTCCTGACAGGACTAACAGTGATACCATGCAGAGATGAATCTCAAGTGACTGTTTATACAAGATAATCCCATTGCAGAACATCAGAACACTTGTTACCCCTCCACAGCCATGCACACCTTCCCAGCCTCATCCTGCTGGGGGGTCGTGGATAATTTCATGTGAGCCTCACTTTCTGCTGGGTGGATCAGTTATTTTTGCCACTGCAAATCCCGAATTTCTCATGTGGCACACTAATAACTCCACTCCTGACCCCAAAGTCATTAATTGTGCAGAAGACTCAGTGCAGAGCTGCGGTACCTCTGAGAAACTAAATACTGTCCTTTTAAATGTGTCCCAGGCTTCTCTGAGAGGGGGGATCAGTCTCTTATTTTAAGTAACAAGTGGCAGGACAAGAGGAAACAGCCTCAAGCTGCACCAGGAAGGTTGAGATTGGATATTAGGAAAAAATCTCTTTCACTGGAAGGGTTGCCAAGCATTGGAATAGGCTGCCCAGGAAAGGAGCTGGCGTCAGCAGCCCTGGAGGTGTTTAAAAGATCTGTGGATGTACCATACAAATTGTCCATCTGCTGCAGGAGGGATCCTAATCCTTCACTATCTGAAGAGGATGCAATTGGGTTGATCTAATTTGGGTGTTTTGAATCTTTCTCTTGAGGTGTTTAGAGAGTCAACAGTTAGAAGCTGCGTTATTTTCTTCCTGGTAGTATTAGAAAGATTTCTACCATTCATAGGAGTTACCAAATGTCTTGCATGTTTAGAGGGGCTGCTCTGAGCTGCTCGGAGAGCTCGTGGGGAAGAAGCAGAATGTCTGTTCAGTGCAGCCCCAGGTTTCCTCGCTGGCGGTGCTGGGACACTTCACTCCCACAGCTGGGCTGTGGGGAGGGGCGAGCTCACAGCTGCCGGAGCACAGCCACACTTCGCTTGTCCGTGCCGTCACCTGGCAGAGAGGTGTGGCTGCCTCTGCCTCCCCACGGCACCTGGAAACCTGCAGAGAGTCCCCGGGTTTCCCAGCCATTGACACAGGAGTGTGGCAGTGTCCCGTGGGGGCGTGGGCAGCCTCCTGAACGGGGGATTTATCCGCCCCGCACAGCGATGCTGAGAGAGGCTGCAGGCTGACTTGGGGCTCTGGATCAGTAATTTCTCATAGGATGCTGGGCTCAGATTGGGAAACTTGCAGAGTTTATCGTTCCTAGCTCACACCTTTGCCTCTGCACAAGCACGTGGCACAGAGGATGCACAATCTTGGTAGCCCCATATGTTTTACACACCAGCATTGACACTCTTGGCTCCCTGGTCACTCAGTTTTCTCCTCTGTTCACCCCATGTCTTTGATCCCATGGGGTTATTCCTCTCTCTCTTTTTTTTTTTTTTCTTTTTTTTTCCCTCCTAGGCAAGGTTTGTGGTGGGCATAATGGAGTGAGTTAAAAGGTGCCAAATTAAATTAGTTCACAAATTTGGAAGCAAGCCAGTCAGGAAATAGCAACTACTTCTATGGGAAAGCACGAGACAGACAGGGAGACGAGGAGGATCTGTCTGCTTGTGTGCATGTGCAGATGTAAATCATGTGCCCAAAACCCAAACTAAAATGATTATAAATGTTTTGGATCGATGCAGCACATTTGTGAATGATTTCCAATACTTCTTCCTGGGAAAAAAAATCCCCTCATTTGCTCACAGAAACAGCCAGATGTACAGGACTGGTTGGGAGCTCATGCACTGGTATTTTGGACATTTCATGGTTACCCTGCTGTGCTGATCAGCGAAGGAACCCCATGAATATCTTATAAACTTGATGTGAGAGTGCAGTGTAAGGTAGAAAATAAGGATGATGTGCTCACTGACTACACAGTAATGGTCTGCATGGCTTTAGCTCTCCTCTGAGCTTACGAAGCCAGCAGCCATGAGGAAATCTTTCCAGCCACAGCTTGCCTTTCCTTCACAAGTTGATCTCATTTCATCTGCTCATGTGACTTCCAGCAAAGTTAAATCTGCCGAGGCTTCCTCTCACTTCATTCCACCCTGAACTTAAAATAGTCAGAAAGCTTTTATATGGCTTGCAGCAGAAAACAGCCGTGGTGGCTTTCCACCAATTACATCATGATTATGCTGTAATCTGTGTTTTCTATGTGTTCAGAAATGTATTTTTTGCCACAAGTGCCTATTATAGTAGATTTATGGAAGAGCGCGGGGCACACTTTCTGCTTTGTAAACTGAATATTTTATTATATCAGGCGCTTGCCAAAGTTCTCCTAATATATTTTGTGTCAGACTGTTGTGGGAAACAGTACAAAATGGAATACATTTCTTAGTTTCTCATGAATACTAATCTCTGAAGAGAAGTACGGACTCTATTCCACTATTCTTGGTGCAATACTAAACCAAATCTATGAGATCTCTATATGGGATTGCAGCTCTTGAGAAGTTTTACTGTACTCCTTCAATTCTTTGTTATTCATGGCACACAATGCATTGAAATACGTTGATGAGCTCTTGGAAATGTGGTCATTAAATATGTCATTTGTGCACTTCTACTGAAGGTCTTCAGAGTTCTTTACATCTACCTTGTGTTTGTTTTTTCTATATTTATAGAAAAATTCTATATATTCTATATTCTATAAATTCTATATTCTATATTATAAAATATAGAATGTATGCTGAATAATATATATTCGATATATTAGATATATTATACATCTTACATCAATGTAACATTAGAAATCAGGAAAAACTAAATAAATGACTTTCCAAAGTCAGATAACAACTGTATGGAAACATTAGCAATAAAAATCATAAACTGTGACTCTTGGACCTTTATTCCAACAATTAAGCACTAATTTTCAGTTCCACGTGGGCGTTGTTTTGGGGAGGAAATACATAATCAAACTGCATTGAGGAAGTATTCTTCTGCTTCCCAAGTCTGAGGTATTTTGATTGAAAGAACCATATAATCACCAGATACATTTAGACCTAGTTGATAAAGGCAAGCAAATAAAGAGGTGGGGAATCCTTTTTGCCTTCAGCATTTGACTGGGCAGAGGAGAACTTGTTGCACTCAGAGGAGAGGTCAGAGCATCTTTCACAAGGGAGATACTTCTGCAGTTCAGCGTGGGAATCCAATCACCATTGGATTCACTTTGGATCTTGGCTTTCTGCTCCTGTTTCTCCTCATCTTCCTTCTCAGGCAATTGCTTTTCATGCTTCAGTAGTGAAGACTACTAATAGAACTAAATGCATTTTAATTTTTTCATCTCTAATTAAGCCCCTGGTCTGGCACTTCTTTACAATGACTGCAGATAAAATCCTTCCAGGTATTATTCCAGAGCTCATAGCTCCTTGTGCTTAGACAAGAAAAATCCACAGAAGGCTGTGTAAGGACATCAAATGTGACACTTTTCATGTGTTTTCAAACTGAGACTCTTTTTATCTACTTGGCTTTGAAACATCATTCACCTGTTTCACACAGCTGAATGACCGAATTCTGGGAACTTTGAGATGCTTTTCTGGCAACAGCACCTCCCCTCACTTAGATCAAAATGATAAAATAACTAATCTGCCTTTCATGGCATCGATAAAGGGTTTGTTTAGTCACAGCAAAGTAAGGTTTTGTGAACAGCATGGAGTGTTTTAGGTTTCCTTTTAGTTATAGTGCCTTTCTGACCATTCTGTTGCCCCCATCCAGAGGTGTTGGATGTTTTCAGTCTGTGTCACCAATCTCAGTGTTTCAAATGCAACCAAGAGATGTATCAGAGCATCTTGTTTCCAGTAGATTCCTTGAAGGCACCCTAGTGATGAATAAAAATATGATACATCATCCATGGTGCATTAAAGTGGGCCCCAAGAGTTTTTGAGACTGGCACATAGTTTGCATTTCATTTAAATGAATGCTTTGCCTCATTACTTAAGTAGACAACCTTGGGAAAACCTCATATTATGAGCTTTATTTCAAGTTTAAGTTAATAATTCGTATGATTATTTTTCTTTCCTAGGTACCACCTTTCTCCTTTCCAAAGTGTGACAATAAATAATGTACCTAACATGCCTGTATTTTTGGACCAAGAAAAACACCCTCAACAGTGGGCTTATTTTGTGTACAGCAATCAAAGTTCAATAAATATAAAAAATTAATCTGTTTTTCATTTGTGTAAGCACAAAAATATATTTTAAAAAATTCAGTTGCCTTCATATTTTACACTCTTTAAACTCCAGCTTGGCTTTAGTGCCTTTTTTTCCAACTTAAAACCTTGTTTGCCAAGATTCAAACTGAGTGAATTTTTATTGCACAGTTATAAACCGTTGTGGGGGGGGGAGAATTATATAATGGAAAAAATTTGAAATAGCCTTTGCTCTAAAAGTGCAAATGGCATACAGCACCCATTAGAGAGGGAAAAAAAAATAAAAAACAACCCTCCTATAATGCTTTAAAATGCACCCAGGGTGCTTTTCACAGATGGAACCACTGAACATAGTTAAGGAGTAATGACCAATGGAGAGGGCAGCTAACCATGAGCTGGGGCAAAAGCTGTGGTGAAACCACCAGCCCTGAGCTTCAGTGGTCTTTGGCAGCCAGGAAACGCCAAACTTTTGGAGAAAGAGGAATATTCTGGTCCTGATGCTGTTCAGGGTGTGATGCTTTGGGGTTCAGGTGGGCATCCTGATGCTCCTGGCTGTACCAGAGGTGAAAGAGGGGGCAGAAATGCCCAGGGACATCTCAGTTTTATAACCATCACTCCGGAAAATGTCAGTTTTCTAAAAATCACTCAGGAGAAGCTGGAAAATATTCAGGTTCTGTTAACAATAGCTTGGATATGTTTCCAGGGGTTTTTTTTGTTTGTTTTTCTTTTTGAGGCTGGCAGCTGCCAAGACCTTTGCTGGTTGTTTCTTTGCATACTGGGGTGCAGCCCTCAGTGATTATTTATCCCAGTGAACCTCAGCCTCCAATATTTTTCAGCATGACCTGGATGGTCAAATCTTTGGCTAGTTCAGTGGCTTAAACTGAAATACCATCTGGCAGCAATATAAAACCCAGCCTGGTAGGAGGTGAAATGAAAGAGTAGGAAAGGATTGGTAAGAAAGATGTGACTGGAGAACAGAAATGTGTATCAGCAATAGTGTCAGGATCAGTGTAAGGAATTCCATGGCATGTCTTGGTGCCATCTCATGGTTAAGTTTTATGAGGCTTGTCTTCATGAAGGAAAACACACAGATCTGAGGGGAAGAACCAAGGGACTCCTATGGTAGGAAACTATTTTCCTTTGGTAGAATATGGCTATTGGCGTTTACAAATGCATAATAATGAAGGGGAACAAATAACATTCATTATAATGCACTTGAACCAACAATCAGAGTCTGTTTTAAAGTCAAGTGTTTCGCAGTACATGAATTAACTTGACAGGATTAGGAAAATACTATGGAAACTGGAAAATGTACAGCATAAAGCCGACTCTGTTTTGCCAATTCATACTCCAGTGCATTTGTATAATTTTTATACATAAATGAAGCATTGTGTAATCTGTGTAAATCATTTGTAAGTACTGGGAGCTGCAGTATCTGGAGCATGAAGTGTATGGAGCCAGAGAAAAGGCTCAGAATGAACAGTAATGTTAATGTGATGACTGAGAAGTAACTGCATGTTTAACTGCCTGTGAAAGAGAAAAATGTTAACTGCTACATGAGAAGCATAATTATTATAGTACAGCTTTCCCATAGCTTTTGAGGACACTATATATAGATATGTATATATATACATCGACCTGTGTGCCAATTTGAGAGCAAACAAGACTTTTGGCTTTTTTATTTTTACCTTTATTCTTCTATTATTATTTTTCTATTATCCCATCTATAAATGGGAGAGCAAAATGTTCTCGATTCACATAGTTTCATGTGACTTTCATTAACGTTGTGTCTTTAATTGGGTGAAATTCCATTTGTAATACGTCTTCCCCATGAATATGTTTTAAATCAATTTCTTCAGGTTACACAGACATTAAGCTTTAAAGAGAATTTTACTAATGTTTGTTCTGCTCTGAAAGACAGTGATCAAGACAGCAGGATCCTTAGATTTTAATCTTCAAAAAAGAAATTCTGTAGAGGCCTTAGATGAAGACTATATTCAGAAATATCCAAAGGTTCCATACACAACACCTGGGGGAAAAAATCAAAGCAAAGTCTCTCAAGGTGCAGTGCACAAAATCTCTTGTTTATTCAAGGGAAATATCGTGATTTAGAACAGTGGAATCTTTACCTTCCATTGTTCAGTAATTCTGAATAACTCCCATTTGGTACAAATCTGATTTTTTGCTAGGACCTTCAAATACCATGAAGGTAAAAATCATAAATGTAGGTGGGACAATCTCTCACAGCAATGGGATGGATCTTCAGTAAGCTTCGACATGAGACTATCCAGAAGCATAAAAATAAGTGGATATTCATATTCAATAAATGAGACCAGGTTTGTATGTTGCAGAAAGAATGAGATCTAAAGAGTTTGAAATAAACAAAACAAAACAAAAGGATGAAATGGCTTTAAAATTAACTGAAAAGGTGTCAACAGAAGAAATAAGTAGAGATGACTAGAGGAGAACAGGTAAAATTTCTGTGGACAGCCATCCAGAATAGACAAGGAGTAATCAGTTAATAACTTCAATTTAACAGTTTTTAGTTAAAAGCTCAATTATGCTATTTAAGGGCTTTCAGATGGTCCCACAAGATAGCACATTTCTTTCTTTTTCCTTGGTCAGCTGCAGTCTTCTCTTCCTAGACTGCAAATCCTTGTGTCTGACGTGAGCAGTGGCCCAGAGCTCCAGCATAAACCAACAGAGCAACTGCTCTTAACAGGGGCAAGCCAAAAGACACACCTGACACGAATTTCCTTTAAATGGGCTGACATGTGACTTTTGTTCAGGCAACATGATGGTGTTCTAGACCCTAGTATGGATCACCCAAGGGTGTCCTGTTGGGTTTCAAGAACAGACTTGTTCACAAACCTTGTCTTCCTGGATGTCTTCGCAGTACACGCAAAGACCAACTGCTTTCCCCCAGCTTTTGGCAAAGTAGGAAGTACCACTACTCATTTCCAGGCCAGGAATATCTGAAACTTTGTTGTTAACAGCGTAATAAAAAGATTTTTCTTGAAAAACTTCGGAAAAAAACCTTACCAAATTGTAATCCATATTTGTCCACTGAGTGTGATTCCAAGATCATCGCTTCAGTGCTCTCTCGTGTGTGGAAAGCTGCCTCCCTGTGAGGAAGGTCTAGCTAAATTTTCCAAGGGTGTAGCTATGAACCTGGCTCTCTCACTTGCTCCCTTTCCAGATCATAAGGAATGAGGAAACTCATGTCACCGACTGATTTAGAGCTGTTTTCCCCAGCAGACAGGTGCAGGAAGAGCAACAACCCACCCATTCCACAACACAGCTATCAAATTAATCACTGACTTGTCGGGGCATTTTCCCCTGGTATATGGCTACAAAATCTCTGTCTCCAAGAATTAGATGGGTCAAAGAACCTTTTCATGGTTGAGCTTTTTGGTTGGAAATGGGATTACCATGGGACAGAGCGGTCCTGGGGCAAGTAGGCGAGGACTTCAAAGGCAAACTTGGCAATAGAGGTTTGGCAAGTAAAACTCTTGAAGCCTCTGCCAAGCATCCCATGTCCAACAGTGCCCAGCATCCTACACAGAAGGAAGCTGAGGGAGACTTTTGATACCCTAATGAGCTAAAGAGACTGTAAAAAGTAGTGTTTATAATATGTGCATTGTGCCAGAGACCAAAAATAATCCACTTTTTCTCTCTCTGAGTGAAGGATAAAGAGGTAATTCATGGCAGAGAAATAAGGCTTGCAAGACTTTTTTTTATGTTTTGTTTTAAACTTTTAAAATCTGCCTTATCAATTAATTACCATAAAGTAATGTTTATCTTTTCTGCATTTCAGTGGCAGCTCTGGCTCTTTATGATTTCTTTCCAAAGTAAATGTTTGAGCTTTTATGGCTGAAATGACAGAATATACCATTTCCATTAAAAAACCAAAGTCATGAAAGCCACGTAAATAGCTTTTCCAGGCCCTGTAATCGCCTATCTATGTTTCTATAAGTGGACCAGGAGGAAAAAAAAAAAATTAGCTGGTGAGATTTGGAATGCCTCTGGCACTGCAGCCAGGTGTGAGTGGGCAGGTGCCTGTGCCACTGCCTCTGCCATGGCAGGGAGATGCTGGCTGGGGTCCCTCTGCTCCAAGAGCCCATGGAGGGTCCCTTGGATGCCCTAACCTCTCCTGGAGTCTGGGTTTGCTGCCACCCTAAGCCCAAGTTGGTGGGAATGGTTTTTGTGAACTTAGCAGTGCGGGGAGACACTTGACATGAAAATTTGCATTAACAGACTGAAAGGCCCATTGAGAAAACATGTTATAGAAACATGGAAGGATTCTACAATGAATGAATTACATAGGAGATCATTATTAGAAAGCCCATATATTGTTATTAGAGTATAAGATAATATAGATTATTATTAGAAAGCCCAAGTAATACAGATTATGTTGGAAGGCCCATTGAGAAAACATAAGATCATATAGAATCACTCATTCCATAATGAATGAATGTATATAGAATACTTTCACTTTGCACTGAGATAGCCTGTTATCTGAGGAATTTCCATTCCATTTTATTTTTTATTTTATTTTCTTTTATTTATATTTGTATATTTGATTTGCCTTGTTGGAAGTGGGTCTTGAAACTTGCTGTATAAGCCATTCTCCAGTGAGAAATGCAAACATATACCTTCTTAAAATGCATTTTTGGCAACTTGAAATCAAGTTGTAAAGGCACTCACCAGCTTTGCCTCACGTCTCCTTCCCACTCTCTTCCCATTAGTGCAATCTTAAAGGTCTGATACACTGAGCTTGTCATCTCCTTCTGGGGGATTAATTGTCTCCCTGCAAGGGAAGTTGAGAAAATAACTAATAATATAAATCATAACACTTTGTGGCTCTTTTGTGCATTTTGTATTCCTTAAATTGCAAACCAGTTTCGTGTTGCTTGGATGGGAGCTCTTTCCCCACTCCAATCGTGTCTATTCTGACTTCAGCAGCTCAGTTTCATTGATTGCTACAGGCCTTTCCCTAATTTTTCTCCTCCATTCATCCCTAATGCCCAACAAATAGCTGCAGGAAAAAACACCCCATTACTTCTCTTTTTTTTTTTTTTNATTTTTTTTTTTTTTGTCCTTTCAGTTACAAACCTCTGCTGGAAGGAGTGGGGCTGCTGAGAGATGAATTGCGGGCATTTGTCTGGGTGAGCACCCACCAACGCTCAGCCCTGGCACCCACTGAGCAGCACTGCCCTTGGCAGTCTCACTGACACCAGGCACATCCCTGCCACGTTGAATGTCACTCTCCTTGCTGAAGATTCCTGGCACAAAGGCCTTTGCCTGGGATTTGCCCCAAGTGCCATGCAGGCAACTCCTTGCACGGGGCACGTGAACCCTGAGAGGACAAAACTCCGGTGGTCTGAGCCTGTTTAAAGCCTTAGGTCAGAGTTTCCCTCTGTAAACATTCCCTTGCGTGTTTATGCTTTCATACAGCTTGATTTATCGGAGGTGAAACCCACTGTATACTAACTAACTGTATACTGACTCTCGTAAGGAAACTGATTAATTGCTGTTGATTGCAGAATGTGCTCATCAGCAACAAAAACTCAGATGATCAGCTCATAGCCCTGTACTGTGAAGTTCATCCTCATGATGAGCCCTTTGGTTAAATGTGCCAAAAGTGACTGTGGATTATCCCACCTTTTGACGAGAAAATAAATTTCATAATCATAATGTTGCTCTTTTACAACATGTCTCCAGAAGAGATGAAAAGTGTCCATTACGTTTCTGTCTGGGTGACATCACAGACCTCTGGTGCACTTAATGCATGGTTGTTAGCAGATTTTCAGAGTGAAAAGAACTTTATATCAGGAGCTGAGAGTGATTCCTGAGTCTTTAGACACACAAACCTACTTAATATATTTCTTTTTTTATGTATGTTTCTTGGTTTTGTGTCACTGGCATGCAGTGAGATCTTCTCAAAAGGCTGGATTTTCTACTAGCAGCACTTTAGGAAAGGCAGTACATCTTCTACTAAAAGCACAATTTTCCTTTTCCTTTTTAAACCAAAGTTTCACAGTTTTTGTGTGATGTTCTTGCCTTGTCATTGCTTGCTACTAAAGCAACACAAGCAAGAGCTTTCACCTTTCTGAGGGATTTATCTTTCCATGTCTGTGCTCATGACTGCTCATATTTTGCAAGTTATTCAATGTGTAGCAAAATAGCTATTTTTAATTCCAACTTTCCTTTTTCCTCATAAGCCAGATTCACTCCCTTCAAATTCAGAATGTCCCAGCTTTATAGCTGGGCTGAAATGTGGAGCAGAGAGTATCATTGTTGCTGTTCAATCCTGCCCATTCAAGCTAAGCTCCAAGTACATTGATGTAATGAAGTGATAATATAGGGAGGAAAAAGATATCTCTGGCAATATCCAGCAACCCAGTGTTTGCTAGCAAAAATAAAATCACCACGAAATATTGTGGTGAAATGAAATCTAAAATCAGGAAATACTTTTAAATTATTCTCCTATGTTGAAAAAAAACCCAACCCTGTTGTTGCCTTTTTTTTTTTTTCCCCCTGTTTTTGATCCATTTGTGGATAGAAGTGTGTGCTGGCTATTTTACAGTGTGTGATCTGATCACAGGTACACGCAGTTTATGGCACTGCAGTCATACCAGAAGCATCCAACATCAAAGAGAGAACAGCCCCTCTGGCTTTTACTGTTACAGTGTTCAGAAGAAATTTAGTTCCTGGATCTGAAGTAGCAAGCAGGCATGAAACACAATATTGTTTAATGGTGAATTCGAAACCTTTCACAGGGGGAATCCAAGAGAAAAATGACCTCTGAGCAGCCAGAAATCACTGGCTGCCAACTGCTGACATCTGTACTCCTGGTGATGCTCTGAGATTCCTGACATATGAGGTTGAGTAAAGCAGAGTAAATTGATAAACCAAACATCATAGCCCTGGATTTCAGCTCAGTTTCTTCACATTAAAAACAGTGAACAGAAAGCTTCAGCATGGCAACTGGTTTTGAAGAGGACATGTTTGGCTTTATTACTGCAGCACCAATTCTGCTCTGTGCTTGAATTTGCTCAATCCTCCAGATTCAACCTTTTGTGCCATGTGAGGAAATGTTCCCTTGCTGACCTGATCTCACATTCTTCCAGTGTGAGGTTTTCTCGGTCTCAAAATATCCTTTATTTAACAACCCAGAATTTCGGGGCCCAAATCAAAACTTTCAGTGCAGTCGATCCAGATCCAAATGTTACAGCTTAATTTCTTTCTGTTCATGACTTTCCTACCGATACTCAAACAGCTACAGGAAAATCCAGTGTACATAACCCTCATTTTCCACTTTCTGCTACACAGTTTTTATCTCTCTGCATTCATTTTTATGGTAGGACAGTTTCTGGTTTGAATTTTAACTAGCATAAAAACTGCCTAAAGGCGCAGACCTCGATACTGGCCTATTATTCCTTTCAGGTTTTGGCTGGAACTGAAACATGGAGGAAAACCAATTGTCCTCCTCTTCCTGCTCTGAAAGATAAGTGTGACATGAAGCACATGCCTCTCTTAAATGCTCTCGCATGTGCCTCGAGTTTTAGGTCAATAAACCCAGCTCTGTAACAGGGCTGAGGCAAACATTATGGATTAAGGGTTTGTTATAGGGGCCAGATTCCAGCCCCAGAGGTTTCTTTGTTCCTCCAGAAGGGTTTATTCATGCAGATTGCTCCTTGCTTTATGTCTCTGCTCTTTGGTGCTTCCCCCTGCCCTCATGCCTTTCTCACACTCTTCATCCTCGCAGGGCAAATGTTCAGAACGTGTAGATGTGGGTGTCCATGTCAAGACTCCCTTGGCAGACTGGAGGATGTCATCACTTCTGCTTTTCCAGGACTCCCTGGTTGGGATTTGCAGATTCTTGGTTGTCTTCTGCACAGACGTGGACCTCAACAGGCACCGGATCCTCCAGAAAGAGGTTCCAGCACCTGGAAGAGCCACAAAAATCAGCCCATGTGTTCATCCAGCTGAAGTAAATCAGCTTAATGTCAGGCAGGAAAACTTCTAACATGGCTGTTAAATTACATCCACTTTTTGCTGCTTCCTTTTCAAGCACCCCATTCTCTTTTCCTTCATCTGGTGTGATTTTTGTCCCTGGAAGTGAAGTGGCAATTGCTGTAAAAGTCCTGTTCAGAGAGGGTCAGGAATGCTCATGTGAAAACAGTCTTAGTTTTGCCTTCCAGTACCTCCACTCCTGGGGATTTCCTGTTACTAAATAATGCTCTTAATGATATTTAAGTCTCTCATAAAAATAATTAAATTAACTCTGTCGAAAGACTGTTTTCCTTCCTGACAGTAAGATGGGAGATTAATGATCAATTGATTGCCTGTTCCTTGCTCTCACCCCTTACAAAAACATTATAAATATAGATTTTAAAAGATATGAGAGAGGTGAGAAATTAAAATTAGGGACAAGCTGGGGCTTGTTCTTGCTCTGAAGAGCCTCAAGCGTAGCCCGTGGCTCACCATGGGAAAAGCTGTGTGGTCAGAAGTGATTGCCTTGCTCACTTCCCTGCAGTTTGACTTAGCCCCTCTTCCCCCCATATTTTTGCTTTTCCTCACCCCTGACATCTACATCATTTTTTATTTGTCCTCTGGTGACATTCAGGCAGAAATTTTCTCCTTGATTTCAGCCTCCTCGACTGCTGGGAGTGGTTGAGGTGTGTGGCAGAGACAGGGACTTGGACAACCTTCTCCAAGCAGAGAGTTTGGAGAGCAAATAACCCTGGGTGAACCAGACCTAGAGGGATTGGAAGGGAGAAATCTTCTCACACAAGGACAAGGGAAATTGAACAAAGGGCTCTGAAATAATATGTCTGTCTTAAGGCTTTTGTGCCAGCTTAACACCCTGGTGCTAAAGTAATATTTCCAGGCACAGAGAAGATGTGTGCATCCAGATAAAACCATGACTTAGTAGCCAAACCTGAAATTCCAACCTTCCAAAAGCAGACTTGACTGCTTAACAGCCCTTTAAACCCCTGCAATCCAGATGTACTTTGGTTCTAGAAGCTCCTGTTCTGATTTCACCTTGGTATTTGATACCTCTTTTCCTTTCATTATCCTGCCTGAGTGTGCAAATATGTACCTACATATTTTCCACATTTAGTGGGTAAAAGGGACAAATTGGACTTGAAATAGGGACTGAGGCTGAGGAGGAATTTCTGTATCCCAGGTACTGTCCTAATATCCAAGTAAAACTTCTTTTCTGTCTTACTGACTCAGCCCTTTAATGGAAGAGAGGTTTTTCTTTTAACTTCAGGACTGAAGAATGTATTTGAATGTCTTCTAGAAGTAGTAGGAGGAAATATGGTTCTGCAACTCTGCTTAGCTAGAACCTCTTCCTCCACCAGGAGAACATGATGAATTGTATGGTCTTAAACATGAAAACCCCTTAAAGGATAGGAGTCTTTTTTTGCCTTTGTATTCTTTCTTAATATAAAATATTATTCAGTCCCAAGGTTTCTTATATATTTACCTTGGCCCTAATGTAAAGAAGGCAAATGAAGTTAATTTCTGAGAGGAAATAATGTTATTTCTCCTTAGAAGAAAGGAAGTTACATACACTCCAAGAAGCTTTCTAGGAGCTAATTATCTCAGCAATAATAACTGCAGTCTTACTGGCCAGGTCTTGCTTCTGGTCATTTAGGAGAAACCTTTAATAACACTGTTCTTTGAAGAATCTTCTGTATAATTTCATGATCACAGTTGGGATTGCCTACTGGTTATTTTTAGCTGACTTTGAAGAACTCCTATCTCTCCTGTGCCATTTCCTAGGAATTGCCTCATATGAGTTCAGACACTGGTTTAATAAATGACTACAGATAGGTGGTTTTGCCAGCTGTTCAATAAAGGTATATCCTGGGAAAAAAAAAACCAGGTTGATTCTGGTATTTTCTGTACCACTCATAAGTCCTTCAAAATCAATCATTTTACTGATAGAGTTCAGAATAAAAAGAATAATTTATTTCTTGCTTTTAATATTTCTGATATGAGAAGTCTGCTTTTGAATGAAATATAAAATGACTGATTATTTGAGTTGCTGCCCAAAAGGCCTGTGTATGTACCTTCTTATAACTAACATGCAAAGTTAATAGTTAAAACCTAAAACTAAGTTTACCCTATCCAAATTAATGCCTCTAGGATTTCTCTTTGAGTAAAGGCAGCAGCAAGGGAGAAAGTGTGGTGTATTTGATAGTCCCTCTTTTACTGCTGGCATTTTCAAATTGAAAATTCCTAGAAAGTTCATGTCCTATTCCTGGTAATGTCTGGTTTGCCCCAAGGTGTTGGCTCTTTCATTATTAACACCTAAGGTCTGATTTCTAACGGTGGGCAAGCGAGAAGGCAGAGTTTTATAACTAAAATATCATATATTAACTTATAACGAGCCCTTTGCCTGCCTCAGTTACTCTCTGAAATGGCAGTCATGAAAAAGGCACAGAAATAACTGTTGTACACCTCTGAAAACCCATACCAGCACTGAAGAAGGAAAAATTGTATTTATCCCAGGTTTTTCTGCACCAGCCTGGAACTGAGTGAGTGAGAAGAAGGACTGAGTGGCATCACACTTCCCATATAAGTCAGCCTAGGGTATAAAGCCTGGCTTTAAGGCATGTCAGTTTGCTCTTTAGCAGTCTGCTGAGCTTCAAATAAACATGGAGTGGTGAACCACATATCAATACTTTGGAAATATCTAAATAGTAATATTTCACCTCCTTCAGTTCTTGTACTGTTTTATTTATTCTCCTCCTGTCTTTTGAGCTGCATGTTAAGACATAAACTCTTCTTATGGGTCCAATGGCAAACTCCTGGCTGGCATGCCAGCACTGCCACTCTGCCCTGTGCCCTGGCAGTCCCCTCTGGTCCCCAGTGCTGATCCCACACCTCCCCCTGGCCCTGCAGCTGGCCAGGATGAGCTCATGGGAGCAACTGCACTCACTTTATTTTAGAAGGACTTCCAAGATCAATCTCCTCCTCAAGTGAATATTTCCATAGCTGATGTAGCCCTGTCATGGTATTTTCTGTTTATCTACAGCTGAGAAGAGGTTGTATTAAATTACTTGGTAGCAGCTAGGGTAGACAGCTCCATTTTGTCTTTATTAAATCACACGTCGCTGAAAGTTTAAACTATTTGAGCAAAACAGTGAAACAAAGTTCAGGGCTGTTCCTCTGATTTCAGCTGAGTTATATCACTTTCACTGGAGTTGAATTATTGTGAAAGCAAACCCTTCAAGGCTATTATTGTGGTAAAAGGAGTGGAATCCTACATTATTTTATATATGATATGTGGTTTTTTCCACTTCACGTCCTGTTCTTTACAAAAGTCTTCAGTTTAATTGGCTTCAAAGGAGAAGTTGCCTGCATTTAAGTTAGCAAAACTTTAGGCAGACCAGATAGGAGTAAAGCCAGTTATTTATACTTTGTTTTTTAGTGGACTAAAATGATGAGAATATAAAAGGCAAAAAGATTAACCCAAACTCTCTAACATTTTAAGGTCTCAAAAAACCCCAAGATTAGGACTTTGGAAAGCATCCAAGTAATAAATCCACAGAACCAAAACACACAGTTTTAATAACTTTATTACAAAGAAACACAGAAGCTGATGGGCACAGATGCTAAGCTGGAAAAAACTTCAGCAGCCCTTCGTGTTTGTGGACTCCTGAAAACCAAGGGGCCAGGTGAAATAAGCTGATGATGCAGTTTGATTCTCTGATGCCAAATCCCAGTGA
The DNA here is from genome assembly GCA_013400775.1 of Chaetops frenatus. Lineage (NCBI taxonomy): Eukaryota > Metazoa > Chordata > Aves > Passeriformes > Picathartidae > Chaetops > Chaetops frenatus. The sequence continues at coordinate 645,753 of VZTR01032786.1, forward strand.
GGTGCTGGGGGAAGGGTGAAAAAGGGGTGGAAGAAAAAAACATTCCCAGCCTCCTGCCTGGTGTGGTCAGCAAAGCCAGTGGTGCTCACCTCTTTAGATAAAGCAAACCCTGAAGCTATGGAGCCACAAAAATCCCTCTGGCTCGAGTGCTGTGAAGTTGCAGAGGACTCAGGCTTGAGGGGCTGCTTGGGCAAGGCTGTGATGATCTTCCCTGCCCCAGAGAGAGGCCAGGGCCCAGGTTGGTGCAGATGTGGGGCAGATCTTGTGTGGAAGGCTCAGTGTCCACGGGGCAGGGCATGGAGAGTGCACCTGAAAACTTCTGTGTTCAGACACAAATCTAGTTCTAAGTGTAAACATCCTGAGCTTTATGGAGATTTTTGTCAGCAGATTTGTTCCTGGGTTTTGTTCAAAATCAGCTGCTGGCTTTTTGGGGAGGGAAGTGTGATGTTTATTCCCCTACAGCCTTGCAGATTTTGCTGAAAAGCAGAGGAGATGATTCTAATTCTTCTGAATACCAATAAAGCCACTTACAGATGTAGAGTAAGCTATTCTTCTGCAAATCCACTGGAGACTTAATTTAGACTGCTGCACTCACTAGAGGAAATAAACTCAGCTTTACTTTGAAATTCCTGGATGCATCTCAGGACTGATAGGAATTACTGCTCCAGAAATCAGCAATTTTGACACTGTAATGAATGGCAGAATAGTTTCAAGTGTAATTCTTACTCCCAAGGCACTCCATTTGCAGTCGCTTTTCAGAGTAATACATATTTTGTTTTTGTATCAGGCCTGGATATGGTGGATCTTTTGTTTTCCTGTTTTCCCTCAACCCACAGATCTGTCCAATAATTTCATGTACTGAAATAAAGGGAATCAAACTAATTTCCATCTCTTTCTTGCAATCTTTCACTGTGCTTCTTGCTGCCTCTAAGAATCTGAGTCTCACAGGTAGACAAAGGAGCTGTGTTCTTTTTCCTATGGTTGCAACCAACAAATGACAAAGGATATTTCTTTTTACTCTTCTGTGTTCCTTCGTTTCTTCTTACTTCTCTGCTCTTTCATCCTTGGTCATATATCACAGTTATTTTGGGAAATAGCTGGATAGAAGAGCTTAGGAATGAGGGACCTGTTCAGACCGGAGTGAGACATCGCTGAAGGTGGCATCACATTTTCCTGGAAATGTATATTTAGCCCCTGTTGCTTGACTATCCCACCGAAGCTATGTGGGCAGCACAGACTGACAAAGGTGCTAAACGATTGATTGGCACAGCAGAGGAACTTCTGTCTCATCCGCGGCCTCCGCCAGCCCCACATTTTCCGTGCGCGGGGGCTGCCAATTCTCACACCTCTCCCGTCAGTCCTGCTGGGCCTGGCTCGGGCAGGATTCCGCCGGCCTTTCCAAACTGATGCTCGCCCCCAGGCCTTTCCTAGCCTGCTGAGCAAGGCTCTGGGTGGTGGTGGCAGCTCTCTGGTGTGGCATGGCCTCACTACCCAATCGTTCTTGGAGGTGCTTCCTCGCTGCCTTTCCAGGCAATCCCGCTGCTCCTTGTCTGCCGCAGCCTTCGGCTGCTCTGTTTCCTCTCTGTTTTGTTCCTACTCTTCTTGCAGCAACAGCAATGGCAGAAATGCATAGATTTCCCTCTCCTGGCGTGTCACCAGCTTTGTTTGGGCCTCCTGCATGGGCTGCATCCAGGCATTGCTGCCAGCAGCGTGTTTTGGATAGTGTTTTCAAGATCAAAGTTATTCAGGGCAAATCCTGCAGGCATCTGGTGTTATCTGCGCTGTCCTGTTGGCAGATGAAAATACAAATTCAATTCTGTGCTGAAGGTGAGGGAAAGAATGTCTCCAAATTAAGAGGAGGATGTTCTGCCTGCTCTGATCCAAGTTTGATTGCTCACCCATGGTCCATGGGCACAGCACAAGGTTGGTGATTATTGAGTTAGAATCTTTGGGATTGGTGTTTGTGAGATTAATTTTCCATCCCAGCAGCCCAGCCACTTCAGGGATGTGCCTGTGTATCCCATCAGAGCTCTCTGCTGCCAGCAGCAGCAGCAGGGAAGGCAGGCTTCAGGATCTCTGCCCAGCCCTCCGTTTGACTTTTGCTCATGGATCTGGGGGGAAGAACTGGGGCTGCTCAGTCAGAGGAAGGATGCAAGGGACCAGAGCGCTTGTAATTTTGTCTGCTCCACTCAGACTGAGAAATCTGAGATACAAAACTGTAGGGTGCAAAGACTTTAAAAAGTTTGGCAAAGCCTAGAAAAGACGGAGAGGTTAATACATTCCTGTGCTAGGCTGTAGCCTTAAGTGGTTTTCAAGTATTGATGGAATTAAGGAGGGAAAACAGGCTTCCAGATTTTTTTTTTAACAGTAGTTGAGAAGCACAGGATAAGAATTCAGCTTCTTAACCCCATTTTTTTCTCTTTTGTTCTCTGCATTGAGAGGCAACTTTTACCTCAAATTACCAGCCCTACACATGGTCTTTTCCAAGCATAGAGACTGTAACATCATACAGTTTATACATGCAAAAATCATTTCTAAAATGGATTTTCCAGGTGCAAATCCCATCATCTGTTTAGCCAGGTGTGAGAATCTATCAGCTGTGCACGCAGGTGTCAATGCTGGAAAAATGACCCAGTTTGCTCCTCCACAAAGGGTTTGCACGTGGATCTGTGTCCCTTAAGTCTGTTTTTGGGCTGTGTTTTGAGGATTTAAGTGGAATTTGGATGGTGGTTTCTGTGCTGAAGTCTCTCAGTGCGGGGCAAATGCTTCACAGAGCATATGCACAGATGGGCAAATTTGGCAGCCCCCAAGTAAGTCTGGGCTGGGGGCCCAAATCAATGATCTTGCCCCAGATGTGCCTCCTCCTAAAAAGTGTCTACCTCTTGTCAGACTCATTAGAGAGGGTGGTTTTGGCTGGTTTGCCTCTTTTTTTTGAGTGAAAACACAGCATTTCTCAGTGTTTCAATGCTCCCAAACTCAAATATTTAATAACCCCTGCTATCTAATACCTGACTTGGCCTTGCATTAGAAACAATTGCTTGCAAAGTGTTTATCTATTGAATGAAAATGATTAAAAGAAAATACAAAGTCCTTCATATACTATTTTTGGTCCTCGAAATGAACTTGCTGCTATTTTAAATATTTCAGTATAATTTATATTAGCTATAATACCATCAATAAGGCTGCTCGAAAATTAAGTGTCATTCTTGGCCTGAGCCACTGGGTGTGTTGAGGGACCAAATGCCATGTGCCAGAAAAAAAATTAAAACCAAAGCCACGGTCAAGCAGCTGAATTTATGGAGAGAGCAAGCAATATGGGCCTGAACAACACAGCTATTTTGGACAAACAGCAATTCTCCCACCTGGGGAAAACCTAAAATTCTCCTGCTTTAATAGCAGCTATGGCATGGAGGGGAGAGCAGCAACGTTCCACAGCTGTTGATGGTGGTGATGCTGTCACCATCCAGATGGGCGAAGCAGGCAGCACTGGAAAGCTCTGAGGAGTGAGTGGAAGGAAATTAGCTGGCATTTATGTTCCCATGTGTCAAAATAGAGTGATTATTTCTCCTCTGTGTGGAAACCAAACCACCCAGCTCTGACTTTCACTGGTTTGTTCAGCGTCAGTCTCTCCTTTACCCAGGCAGCTCCTGGCTCCACATCTTCCTGCACAAGTCAGGTTTCCTCCGAGATGGGGGACACTGAGAGCACTGTGCCAGACAAGGGCCTTCTAAGGCATTCCTGCTTCCTTATCTCTGCTGGAAATCCCTGCCCTGCTCCATCCCAGGAGAGAGCTTTGCCTCTTTCACAGCTGCCTCACACTGATGGTTTCAGGATCCTCCTGCGCTCTGCTAAGACGCCGTGGATATTGTGGGATTTGGCAGTGCTTCCTGGCTTCTGGGTCCCAGTGCAGGTCCTGGACACATCCCAGATCTCTGCTGGGATGGGATCTGGATGTGCACTTGAGGCCTTTTCCTCCTACCTGTCCATAGTTTCCAAGGAACTGAGTGCAGAAACACTGGCCAAAAAGGAGCCTCAGTACAGTACATTTTGGCCAGGTCTCCAGTCCAGTTAATCAGTGAACAGAATCTTGGAGGAGTCTGCTCCTTATATCAGTTGTTTAGACACAGACTTGTAGACCATATATTTTTTTATATTTTCTCTCAAGCATTTAGAATAGACTCCACTCTTCCCAGCTGATCCCATTTGACATCTGCTTTTTTTGTTCACCCCTCCTGTATGACATAGAATATTTTGTCATTGCTTTTTCTACAGAGCAGAAAAATCCATATTCTCTTTCAATTTAATCTATTTATCTCCTAGGCATCTCCCACTCTGATATTTGTGACCTTCTCTTTTCTGAGCCTTCCTGAGGAACCATCTGTTAAAATTATTCTCCCTACTTTTGTGTAGCCACTTTGCTCCACATTTTGAATAAATCTACTGACTCTTTTTTCACACAATATCAAATTTCAGCTACCTCTGTTGTCTCTTATGCAATGTAGGCTAATATGGTATAGCTGTCTGCCTTCCTTGTACAACAACCTCTTCGTAATCCTCTGTGGGTGACAGACTGCTTGAAATGATTTCTAAATTCAGTTCACTCACTGATTTCCCTCTCTTTGAAGGGCACTGACAGAAAAACTTACTGCTCTGGTAGTATCTCCAAAATCAGAGGCAATGGGGGCAGTAGGAAGAACAGTGGTGCAGCTGAACTGTTCTCAGTGAGAAAAGTGATCTGCTCTTTGAACTGATCCACTCACACACTCAAGTGTCAAGTCCAAAATTAAGATATAAATCCTTTGAGAGAAAAAGAGATGTATTGTAATATGTTTGGCTTCCAAAGGATCATTCTAACAAGCTTATCTAATCACTTATAAATATCTACTTCTAATGCAGTTGTTTCCTTGCAGATTTATCCCATCAAGCCAAAATTCTGGGCATTTTTTTTCCTTCTTAAAATCTCAGAAAACAGTCTGGTTTTGTAGCTTTGCAGTTATGCATGGTTTTGCTGAGTTGGTGAACCTCTTTAACTTTTTAGTATGCACAAAAGACCCATGACACTGAGATTTATGGCACAAACCAATAAAAAAAATACCTCTGGTGGAATGCTAAATATTCAGAGGGGTTAGAAAAATAACAGCCTCTATCTATATGTGACAAACCAGTATTAAAAGTTAAAATTCCCTCAAAGCAAGCTTTGATTTAAAAAGTAGCATAGTATTTTACCTGCAGAAAGAAGAAGGAATTTTTTTTCTCTTGTCTCCTCGTTTTTACAAAGACTTGTGATATACTGCAGGGGGAACTTCAGGACTCTTCAGACATGTGGAAATAAGACAGCATGCAAAACCTCATACCAGAGCTCTGGAATCATGGCACCACCAACCCACTCAGACACTCAAGAGTAAAATAAGATCTGAGCCATGCTGTCATGACATCACAGAGTTGTTCCATTAGCCTGAACCCCCCAAGATATTTTACTTCTCTAAATCTTTCTCTAGTGGCAGTGAATGTACAGATTACCAATACCCTGCAAATAGAGCTTTGTACCAAAACTCTCATTAAAGTCAATGGGAGCGCTGTGGCCAACCTGTCTGTATAACACACTTCAAGTCTGGGGCTGGATGGCTGACTGCTTTCATTTTATATGTGCAGGTCTTTTAAGAGCTCCTTTTTTTTTAGAAAAGCAACAATATTTTGCTGGGAACATAAGAACTTAGACAGACTGGGTTTTTTCTTTCTTTTTTCAGTGTCCCTGCCTGGATCAAGCAGGCAACTCTAGAGGGGTCTCAAGCTCACTCTGCCTGGAGGACTGAATTGCCCTAAGGGACAGAAAACAGAATCCAGCTACAAAGTTTTGGGCTCCATCCCAGATATTTAGTCTATTAAATGAGTCAGGAGGTTACGACTGAGACGAAATAAGCCACACTTGAGCAGAAGTGTGTTCTGCAATCTGCCCTCTTTGGAAAGGTGCTGATGCAGAGGCAGGGTGCCAGAGAGGGGAGATGCACTGATGGCTGGTGAACCAGGTGGCACAGGGGGAAGGGAGGGGCAAAACTGGCATTTGCAGGCTTGCTGATGAGGGCAAAAGTCAGGTTTTTCTACCCCTTTAGGTACTGACTTCCCCTCCAGTCACAGTGTCATCCAGACACGACCTGAGGCACTTTAGGCACAGGCTGTTGAATTTCTGTGTGACGTGGCTGAGGAGTGTGGGAGGTCTAGGGGCTGGGAGCAGAGGTCTAGGAGCCACTCAGTCACTCTGTCACTTAGGGCAAGTTACTTGACCTTTCTGCATGGGCTTGAGCCCTGTCAGATGAAGAAAATGGCTTGAGACCATCATTTCATGCAGTAGCCGAAACCTAACCTGAAAAAAAACTTCCTGCAGTTCACTGAAGAGGTCATCTGTATCATCTTGAAATGTCACCCATGTCAGCTGAGTGAAAAAACTGAAAAAATCATCAGCTCACCTTCCAAACACCATTCTGTCCCTACACTTGGGTCAAAAATTAAATGTTTTTAACAGACAAAGAGTGCTTGTGAGCATAGAGCAAGTAATTGAATTGCTGCAATTCCTGGTTAAAATCTGTTAAATAATACCTATGTAAATCTAAAATTAGATGCTGTTTCTGAAAGCATGGGCCTGTGTAGGTTTTTCATAATAAATCAAGTAGTCTTTTAAGCTGAAACAAAATGTATGATTAAGAAGCCTTCCTTTTCCAGTTCACAGTCATAATTAGACTCTACCAGCATGTAGTAAACATACTCTGAAACAAAGTATTGGAGCACTTGAATAATTCATGGGCATAAAAATATTGCAGTTCTTGTTTCTCTTTGCTGCTTGGGTCATAGACAAAATCTTATAGTCCTCAGACATCATTTCTACTTGCACTGCTTTCCCTCTGCTCTGACTGAAAGGGTGGATATTTACACACTGGAGCTTGCAGCTGAAGCTGCTCACAGGAATCAAACAGAAATCATTTGAGGGCACTGAGTCTGTAGAAATAAGTCTTGTAATTTCATGGACATTTTTGTGAAAAAAGAGAAGATATTAGGAGTTTTCAAATCAAGTTACCAAGGGTTAATTTAGGGGAAAAAAAGACAAATAATTATAGATTTTCCTCAGAGAGAATGAAATTAATTGTGTGTTAAGACTGGGGAACAGGCCTTATTTCCTGAGGTCTACACTAGATTCACTGCTCACTTTAAAATGGATTTTTTCTTATTATTCATGGAGAAAGCACACTTGGTGATCATGTGAGGAGCCCAATCAAATGCTTGAGTTGATGAATATATTTGCTGCACCTGAATCCCTTAAAATTAAAACTCCTCACACACAAATAAGCATAAAGGGCATCCTATTTCAGTGTTTGAAAAGAATTCCACGTGAACACGCTCGTGCACCAGCCTTCCACATTTAAGGCTGTTTTTTAAACCTGCAAGTGCTTCTCCTCTGGCCTTGCAGCTGGAGCAGTGGAGATGCTGCTAGAACACCCTTGTTGCTACAGAGAAAATGAAAGCACTGCATGTGTGGCTTTGTAAGGCCAGGAGCTGTTCCTGCAGCTTGGCTTTTGGCATTTTCCACGAGCTCCAGCAGCCGGCAGTCACCGTGCAGCTGAAGGGCACGGGTACCCTGCTCCTCCTCACATTTACATAAAGCACTGCCTGCTTCATCTTTCAGTAACCACCCCCTCGCCCCCTTTTTCGGGTTCAAACTCTTTGCAAAGGTTGGGCAAACTGTGTAGGTGATGTTTTCAAAAGGCTCATAAAGGGTAAGTGCCTGGGGTATTTCTGCTGGCAGCCTGTAGGCCGCTGGAGGAGGCAGGTGTTGGGGAGTCAGTGGGTTTTCATACCTAAATATTTGCACCTTAGGCCAAGGAGAGATCAAAAGATCACCTTGCACAGACTTGTAAGACACACCATTGTCCATCTGTCAGTGTTCTGTGCCAAGACCAAAGGCTTCAGTCAGTCTGTGTGTTAGTGTCCAGAGCATCAAACATCCTCCCATGCCCTGCTGGGGGGGTGACTGGATGGCTACAGGGATCCTCTGCAGGCTTTTGTTCCAGCCTTGTGCTGTAGAGAAATCTGAAAGCCAGAAATCTTTCCCCATCTCTGGTGGGAAAGTTTCTCCTGTCCCCAGACACGTGGAGTCCTGAGAAAGAGGCAGTGGATGTTCAGTGGAGGGAGGGGATTTCTCTGTGCCACCAGAGTCCCCTGGGCCCAGCACCTCGTCTCCTGCTGCTGTCTGCTGCTGGTGCTGGGGAAGGAAGGACAAAACAGACTTATTCCTCAAGCAAAAATCATTCTCAGCCTCAGCAGAGAGCTCTCATGAACAAGATTTTCTCACAGTTGTTGCACAAAAGTGTACAGAGAGGAATCATCCTTTAAATTTCCAGTTTACCACCACCTTAAACATCCCTCTTTGGGAATGCCAATATGCTTCCCCACCTTTTAAAGTGGATGACTATCAGGATAATCAAGGGCTTTCAATTATACAAAAATATTTCAAATATAGCAACAACAACAACAACAAAAATATAATCTCCCTTGGTTGAAACTTGGAGTTCTGATTTACAGGTATTTTTCAGGATTTTTTTCTTAAAAACCTCTGCTGAGTTTTCCTTCTCAGCCTTCTGCAATGGAAAGAACGAGAGGAATTTGACATTACTGTAATCCTTTCCTTACTCAGCAGGTAATGGAAAAGTATAAAAAGAAAATAACCTGCTTCCCAGAATACTGAATAAGATTTCTAGGAATGGATCAAACAGTAGGGTTAAATAATTTGCAGCCTTTAACTTAATCAGTTGCAATTGGATCATCATAATAATGTTCACCCAGCTCTGAGTATCCACAGAGTTCAAGGCCAAAACATCACAGATGACCTCTTTGCTCACTTCCTTGCCTCATTGTGGCCTGGTGAAAACTAAATTTCCTTTTATACCAAATTGAGGAACCAGGTGGGGAAGGAGCCCAAAGTTATCTAGAAGAGCAAGGGTGTAGGGAATCATCTGAGGTGGCCACCTTCTCTTCCCTGGGGCCCCAGCATTGCCCAGGACACCAATCCCAGGCTGGAATCCCAGCCCAGGATTAGCAGCAGGGCTGGAGCCTGGAGGGTGCACTGGGACAGCAGAAGGAAAGCAGGAATAGTGTTTCTACTTTCAGCATTGAATTCAGCACTTGGAAGATTCAGTGCTGTCAGCTGACAGAAAATAATAGATGCTGGAAAATACTTCTGCAGCCAGACAGTGTGTCTAAATGCATGTTTGTCTCCAAACTGGTGATGAATGTAGTTTAAACAAGGCAAACTTTGGGGACTATAACCTTTTTTAGCTTACTGTATAAGCAGTTTACTGGACTTTCTAATGACTTTAATACATCTTGGCTATTAAACTTGTAACTTGAATGAAGAGTATGAGGTTGTTCCTGGTCTAGTGGGCTTAATTTCTGTTCCATGGATGTCATAAATAACAACTAAAAAAAAAAAAAAGAGGCTGGTTTTTTTTTTTTGGCGCTCATTAGAAATGGAAGTAGAATTTAATAACAACTCTAAATCATCAGGAAAAATATGGCTAATTTTCTGTTCCATGTGTTTTCTGGAGACCATGCCAGCATCACACACTGGCTGAAATTAGCTCCTTAAGAACCCAGCGTGCCCAGTGACATGCACTGGACACGGGAGCTCAGTGGTGAAGAGGCATGAAGGAAAAGCCCACTCAAAGTGCTTTGGTGTCCAAGCAGGACTGATGGCAAACAGCTGCCCACTGAAGGATTGGCAAAGGATTAATTTCCTGTCTTGCTTCTCTTGCTCCAAAAGCCCTTCCCAGGTTCAAGCTCTTTCCAGAGACTCAGGGAAGGAAGGACAGTGGGGGAAGTGATGAGGAACTAATGGGAGAAAGGCAAAAATGGTGCAAATATTGTATCTGGGGTCCTTTTGGGAGTTATATGTCAAGTCAGATGCTGCACAAAAGGCTTCCAGCCTGGTGTCTCAGTGAGCTGGTGAAGCTGCCCATCATTTCTAGACAGAGGTTTGCTTTAATTTCTCCCAGTGAGGTAGTTACTGAGGCTGCAATAACAAAAGGATTACATGGATATGTGATTGGATATTGGGAAAGGGCCTTTGTAACCAAGCAGAGGAAAAGGTACTTAATTTGTGCAAAAACAAAAGCTCCCATTTTGAGGGAATCTGCATCACAATCTGTGTGAAGCCCTAATTCCCCAAATCCATCTGTGCTTCCACTGGTATAGGGAATTACTGACCCTAGCAATGCCCAGATGGCAGATAAGGATGCAGAAAAGGATTGCTTATTTTATTAACTCTAGCTACCTGGGGGAGGGGCTAAGCCCCCCATTTCAGAATGGGGACACACAGCATATATACTATGACAATGAAATCCAATTAAAATATCTTTTACAGGAAATCATGCCAGAATGGTGCTTCTAATATCTTTTTCTCTTGATGTGGCAGAGGAATGTGTGCAAAGCTGAAGGAGTGAGTCCTGCCTCACAAATGGAAGAAGATGAATTAACACATTTTGCAGCTGGGGTGTGGTGGAGGGGAGAATAAATCTGTTTCTTTTGTGATATTTATCTGGGAGCTAAGGATTTCCATGAAGTCTAATTCTCAGAGTCTAATTTAAAGGCCTGGTCTCTCTGCACAATTATTGGAGACACAAAGGCTTCTGCATATGTGCTTGGAGTCCTCTGAGGAGGACTTTTTGATTGAATTTGGAACATTAGTTCCCAGCGAGGGTTGACATAAGACATGAAAAGCTTGAGAGCAAGTATCCTGAAAGGTCTTTCAAGGTCCTCCACTTAGTTTTTAGGAAAAAGGGCTGGCACTTTATACAAAGGGTCCCATTTACTACAAACACCACAAAGGTTCTATCATCTGCCAGCATTACAGAGTAACATATCTGCAGCTCTGTGTAATCAAACACTTTGATACATATAGAAATTAATCTTTCCACATACCAGCCTGCTTTCCTATGCTTTTGACCATTTTATTTTCCAGTATTTGGAAAACTGTACTAATCACTGATGTGAATTTTGCAGTTTTGCCATTGACAAGATAGATCCAAAGCTGTTTCATCAGGCATTAATTTTTTTGGGATTGTTTTGGTGGTAGACAGGAAAATAACTTGCATGATGGCAAACATTATATGGGATCTTCATGAAACTGAGTAAGAGGAAGGTGCAGACACAACATGTCTTCTGAAATCAATAAAGGGACATCAAGTCTAGAAATAAAATAAAATTTTAAAAGGGGGTGAAAAAAGGTGGAGTGTAAGATAAAATCTGCTGTAAAGCTGTACTTTCCATTTGGTAGCCTCTAAAATGGTATTTTCACTATACAGTTTAAAATGAGCCAGGCTGTGTTAAGTCTACTACATACATTAATGTATAAAAAGGCCCTTACAGAGACATCAGGGAGTGAATAGGGGAGTACTTGTTTACCCACCAGACAAACCCAAACCTCCACAGAAATGTTAGCAATCAAGTGATTAAAATATCTGTCATTTTATGAGGGGCGATATCAGTGATGGGATGAAGAATCTAAAGGAGACTGAATCTCATTGCTGTGGTTAATTTTTATAAAACAGATTTTCCAGCCTTCATCTTACTGTGATTTTCCCTAGCATATTTGCCCTAGAACCATGTACTTTAGGGATGATTGACACTTTGTAGAAACCAGCACCCCATATTAAGATTGATGTTGACCAGTCAAAACAAGGCAGATTGGCCCCTGTAAATCTCTTCAGTGATTACCAGTCCAGCTGATGCAGGATGGATGCCAAATGTCTATTAACACTAGCCTCTGTGGATATTTTAGCATTTGCCTGATGTTCCAACCCCCTCCCAAAAAAAAAAAAAAGACATATGAAGCAAACAAAACAGATGCACTTTGGCCTCCCTTTACTTTTGTGGGTAGTGGTTAGCTCTGCTGGAAAGGTTTTATCTTAGTTTACTCTCTTAGCAGAAAACAGATATTTCAGCCGATGCTTTCCTTGCTTATTGGAAACAACTGTGCTGAGTTTGAGCAGAAAGTCAGAGTTTAACTCCCTCGTGCTGTTTTGTTGTCTGCAGTTGTGTCTGTGTGTGTCCCACAGCACTTCAGCTGCCCCAGAAGAGCAGCCACGGTGGAAAGCACAGACCTCTTGAGACCCCTGTTGAGAGGGGACTGTTTGGAAATTTGGGGAACCACACCTCTTCTGTGTGCATTGTTTTCCTAGATGGAGCATGGAGCAGGAGGAATCTGCAGGGTCTCCAGGAGAGAGGGGGGCATCACAGCAGGACTCTGGGTAGGAGCCCTGGGGACTGGGAAATGCATTCAGGGTGCTGTGGGTGCAGAAACTTCCCTAGGCTGGGAGGGATTCCATGTTTCAGGGGAAAAATACTTCAGTGAAAAAAACAAACAAACAAACAAACAAACAAACAAAAAAAAAAAAAAAANACAAACAACCAAGCAAATTTCAGGCAGCTAAAAGGTGTTTAAACTTTGCATTATTATTCAAACTTTGCTTGCATAGTGCAGTGCAATCTCTTTCATTGGTGACAACAGGAGATGCTTTAAGGCCAAGGTGTTAAAAGCCATATTGCCAGGAGAACATGGCATGTTGCCCTTTGACAGAACTCTTACTGGGAATAGCAGGATGAAATGAGGAATAGGATATGGAGCCTAACAGAAAGACAGAATGGTAAATCTGTTTTGTTAAGTGAGCTGTGAATAATCTGATAAGAAATATAATGGAAAGGCAATAGGATGCTGGCTGGTCGAAACTGGCATCAGTTTTGATCCCAAAATACTCATTAAGTCAACTTTGGGATTGCAGTTAAAAACTTTGCAAGAAAACCTTAAATTTGAAGGACATAAAGGGGCTGTGCATGTACCTTACTGGGCAAAGAAAACAGGGAGGAAACAAGCACTGGTGGGTGCAGGGCATCAGTGTTTAAACAGCTTGAAGAATTTGGAGCAATTCATTCTGAGAGACATCAAATAAAAAAGGGAAGGTAGAATTTTAAATACATGAGTTGTAAACAATCCTTGCAGGGGAAGAATTCACAGGGAAAATATTTGCCTGTGTGAGCATATTCGATGATTTGATATTTCATCTCCTGACCACTACTGAAAACTGAGCTGTCAGCACAGACTGTTAAACCTTGTTCCTGGGTGCTAATGAGCAGATCAGAGCCAAACATTTTATACATCACTTTAGCAATGTGTTTTCCCACATGAATTATTTTATGTTTGTGTAAAAGGGTTCATTTCATAAAATAAAAGCAGCACAGTTTCTCCCAAAATCCCCATGGGAATGCAGAACAAGGCATGATGTAGATCATCAAAGGTTTCTGAAATCAAATATCATCCTTTGCAGTGTGTACAAGAAACCTTACAACAGACACTTAGGAAATCATAAACCAGGTTAACCAATGTATACTTTAGCAGTTAGTGGTTCTATTTCTCTCAAAAAGAGGAGGAAATACAGCTTTATTTTAGTTGTTTTTTTATTTATAGCTGTATTTTTAGTTGTTATTCTCTTTGTTATGATTAGCCTTACCTAAAAAATCTGTATCATGTACACCAGTGTCTAATCCAGTGTTCAGTGAGAAAAACCCGTTCATCTTTTCATTCTTTCATTGTGCACTGTTGAAGGATGGTTCAAGAAAGCTTCAACTGCTGGAAAAGATCTTTCCAAGTAGTTTATTTTCTGTGGTATTTGGCCAATATTGAAACCACCCATAAGTTATTCAGGAATTTTTTTATCTCTTCTTGGGAGGAAAGGAAGGGATAAAACTCTCTGTGCCTCTGTGAATCCATCCTGTTCCCCTGCAGCGTGTGCAGGAAGATTGCAGGTAGAAAGGACTGTGCAGGGTGTGAGGAACATGGGAAGATTATGAATGGTGCTATCACCACTCCCCAGAAGTTAAACAAAAGAGAGTGGTCTGGCTGGAACCTGCAGTCACCTCCAGGGGAACAAAGACAGGCTGTGATTGCACGAACGAGCTCTGCTGATAAAGCTGCCTTTCAAAAACAGGCCTGGATATTTTTTGTCTCTACCACTGAAATCTCTGGAAAGCCCTAAATAATTGACTGTTCAGGAGCCAGCAGCCGAAATAGAAGTTGGAAGTGCTGTTTGCACAGGTGGCTGGCCTACCGGGAGCCTAAATGCTTACCCCCTTGCCCATATCAATTATTCTGAGACTCTGTCTGTTTAATGTCTGCCAGTTTTGATAACAACAAAATCCTTTTAGAAAACTGCTGAAGCAACATTTATTGTGTTACCTTTATGGGATGGAATTTTTCTTCCCCCCCCCCCGCCTTTTCTTTCCTGTTTTCCTTTTTGCAGCACTGTAGTGAGGAAAGGTACTGAGGGGAACTGGCAGGAGAGTAAGGTAACAAGTCAATTAAACTACCACCCCAAAATTTCCAGGAGCTTAAAAGTAAACAGTCTGAGAGACCCTGTGGGGATCTAGGTTGGTTTACTTTAAAAGTGTGGGTATGGGCTTCTGTACAAACAATGAAATTCAAACATTCCTCCTTGCATTTACCAAGGGACTTACCTGTCTCTGGGAAAAGCCTGACTAAGATGAAATTTTGCCTTCTGGTCCAGACACTGCAGCAGGTCTCATACCACACACCAAGATTTGCTTAATATGAAAGCTGTACCTTTTATTAGCTTGTCCCTGTGCAAAGCAATAACTGGGCTAAATCCTGAGAGATTCCCCCAAATAAACAGATGGTGAGGTCAGAGCAGTCCTGAAAACAAGGCAATGCTTCATATTTCCATGGAGATCTGTCCAAGCTGCAAGTGGAAAGTCCCCTTCAGAGCAGATTGTTACTTTTGGTGGCATCACAGGTCTTCTGCATGGGGTGTTTCTATGCAAACCTCGACTCCCAAAACCAAATGTTTGTGAGAAAAGCAGATCTGTTTAAGAAAGAAAAACAAAAAGCAACAATAAATTGCTAGATCTCCTATCTAAGGAGGAAAGCAACAAATAAGAACCCCAACCCAACCTCTAGCTTGTGGCCTTGGTGCCAAAACTGCACAGAATTTTGGTCCTGATTCCTGATTGCAAAACACTTGGGTTGCCAATTCCGTGCAGTTTGGAGCAGCAATAGTGAATCAAGCAAATGCCACCCACCAAGTGTTTGGGCTCAGCAGCAGCTCTGTTCCTTCCTCTTGTTACCTCAGTTAACCTAGACCTGTTCCCTACCCAAACTGTTTGCTTAACCTAAAGAATAATAATGATCCAGTGCTGCCAATTTGTCATGTGGGAAATGTTATTTGGTCCCTTTAAAAGAGCTCATGGGCCAAAGCACAGGAGAAGGTGTGAAAGCCAGCGGTGAGAAACAGGAAAGCTCCAGTAAAGGAGAAGTGGTGGCTGAAAACTGCCATAAAATCCATGAACATCTCAAAGGAGAAACCCAAGTTGCCATTTGAAGGTGTGTAAGTTTCAGTAGTCATCTTACCTCCGCTCGATGAGAGAATTTTGGAACTTGCACCAGGACATGGGCTGGTGGTTTACATTATTAACACTGCCTTTGGATGCACCTCTGGCCCTGGGCCGTGGGTGAGTGACCTCAGAACAAGGGGTGTCACAGGAGGCAGCACTGCTTGTCAGGGCTCCTTGGTGCTGAAGGTTTCACTGCTGTCACTGCAGTATACATTGGATTCTCTTGCACATTACTCTGACCCCAAATGCCTGTTTGTTCAGCTGTGCAGAGGTGGGACTACTCTGTTAAAGGATGGAGAAAGTTGATGAGCAGAGGGAATAGCTGGGAAACATAGGTGAGGAGCAAAGAAGCCCTGTGTAGTGAAAAAGAAAACATTTAAAAACAGTTTGAGTGTGGATGCTTCCCTCATACAACGAAGCTGAAGCAGGGATACTGGAAGTTTTTGAGGCTTGGTGTGTGTACCCAGCACACAGAGATAACCAGAAATACAGAGAATAACTACTTTTGTTAACTCCAGACCATATTACCCAAACACAGTCAAAGTGAAAAAAATCTTGGGACTGAGCTAATCTAGTTAATGTATTGATGGATTTTCTTGTCCATTAGCAGGAAACTTGGAAGACACAAAGCAGACACTCCACAAATGCATAGCACTTAGGAGTTCACAGTAATTTCATGGCCAGTTATTATTTCCTGGTTTCTCAGATTCAGTGTTAATGAGAATGTGATGAGATACAGATTACTAAGAAGATCATCAAATTCACAGTCACACACTAATGGTTAAAGGGGGGAATGTTGCTAATTCACTGATGCTAATTCTGCATCCTGCCTGAGTATGTGGTCTTGCTTTCAGAACAGAAATATAAAGGAACTCAAATGGTAATGTTCCCACTGTAATATTTTGTTTTGAAGCCAGATCCCTCTAGACAAGGACCTATCCTTGACAGGCTGTCATCAGGCTCCTGCAAGATAGGGCTGAGAGCCCACCTACCAGTGACTAATCTTTTCCTTCTTGGACAGGGCTCAGTGTGTGGTTTCCAGGTCAGACAAAGTGTATCCCCCAAGGAAAAGGATCTGACTTATGGATTTCCTGTACTTTCCTATTGTCTAGCAGTGTCTGGGAGCCAATATCAATACTGTGCCTAGCTATCATCAATCCACAAATTACATTTTTTTAAAGGCCAAAACATCCTCTCAGAGAGCCCTGCTTGGTTCAAATTTCTGAAGCAAACATTGTCACTCTTCCATGATTTTCTGGGTAGAGATGACGTTCCTCTGTGCAGATCACATTTTAAAGTTCACCCTGTAATCAAATAAAATTAAAATGATGTCTTCCAAAGTTTCTCTGGGCTAGTGGGTTTTATGTGACGCAGTGGCATCTGGTAGTTTCTTATCATTATTGTCCAATTGCTTTGTAGAAGAAAAGCACATCCAGCAAGTTGGTGAAATGACTGAGAGCTGAAAAAGGAGCTCCCATCTTCCTTTTGAGGTCCCATCTCTTGGAATGTTCTGGGGTAAGCTGGCACTGTCAATCCACTGTTACACATCCCTGGAAGTGCCTGAGGCCAGATTGCATTGAGCTCTGGGCAACCTGGTCCAGTGGAAGGTGTCCCTGCCCATGGCAGGGATTTGGAACCAGGTGATCTTTAAGATCCCTTTCAACCCAGGGCATTCTGTGATTCTGTGATGATCTGAGATGTTTTATGGAGCAAATTGGCTTCTCAGTCTTGGAGGCCTGAGACAAAGAGCCAAAAGGAGAATCTCAGTTCCAGTTGTGCTTGTGGACATGGATGCTTTAATACAAACTGGGAGAAACATGCATGGCCACAGGCAATCTAAGAACACTGTGAAATAACTATAAATTTATTCAATTTCTTGATGTTCAGACTGGATATATACACAGACATTACCAGTGCCTGTTGTGTGCTCAATGTAAGTGATTCTGGAGAACGAAACAGAAAAAGAGCAGAGTCCTCCTTTTGAGCCTATCTTTAAGTTAATAAACATGCACAAAAAGTAAAAAATACTGGGGGAAAAAAAATCACTGCATGTAGATGTGTTACATACAGTACATCAGGGTTTAAAACAGATGTAGTGGGGTAGCCATGTCACGATGACAAATTGCAGGGTCACTTGATAAACTGAGCCCTCCTCTGTTAAAGGGCACCCCACTTTTGACCTCTTCACCTACAAAATATTTTTGCACCAGGATACTTCTCAGGGCACTCAGAGTCTCTGCCTAACAACAGCTGCCTTGGAAAAATAACCAAAACATATGCATTGCCCCCTCCCACACAAGGTACTTATTTAAGATAAATGTATTGCTCCTGATTGGAGTCTGCTGCAGCAGCTGGCACTGGGTTTATTACAGGTTTCAAGTCCAACAAGCCATTGTTTTCAGTGCTAGGAATGTGTTACATCCTGACCTGGTTCTCATTCACATACTTGGGGTCTTTCCATGATGGTCCTTTGCAATCTCAATCATTGTTCTAATGGTCTGTGCAGTGGTGCTCCTAATTACTAAGTACTGCCTGGAAAGGAGGCTTGTTCACATCAGCTCAGTGTGTTTTTCTGAAGTCTGTTCATATGGTTTTGTGGTGCAGGACTTCACAAAAGAAGGATGGAGAGCAGGAGCCTATAAAATGTATTTTGAGTTCTCTACGGAACATCCAAAATGAGGGTTCTATAAAATAAGTGGTGTATACAGAAGGCAGAGTGATCTCATTTGCTTTCAGTTTTACTGGCAGTTGTTTTAGCCAGTTTGTACAAACTCCTTGTGGATATCTACTCTTCAGGGTAACTTCACAGATTCTACCAAAAAGTATTTTTAAGCTGTTCTTCCATCCCACAGTGCATAAAGTGTCCATTCAGAGGTTATTTTGAGGAAACAGAAACTTCCTAGAAAGTTTTTCAAAAATCTAGCTATTCAAAAGTATGGGCTTCAGGTGAAGATCACAGTAAATCTTTTTTTTTGCCTATGAGATCCACAGAATCACAAAATTCACTGCAAGGAATACAAAACCTTGAGCTGTTTTGTCTTTTCATCACTCATATCCTTATATCCTCCCCGTTATTTCCAATAGTCAGAGTTATCCATCTCCAATGGTGTAATAATTAGCAGTTCTAAAGGCAAAGATGGATGGATGGATGGATGGATGGATGGATGGATGGATGGATGGATGGATGGATGGATGGATGGATGGAAAGAGTGTTTGTTCTTCCCAAAGCTGTCAGTCTCCCAATTGTTTCTTAATTAGAATTGATGAGTTGTGGGAGCTGAATTTTCACCTTTGAAAGGACCATCAGGAAACTGTCTGCACTGTTAGTGTAGCAAAAATAAGCGTTTATCATGTAGTTTTCTCTCCCTATTTTTTTTTAATACTGTATATGAGTATTAATACTATATATGAGTATTTCTTACAGTTTGAGGTTTTGTATTAGGCTTCCTCTAAATAGTGTGTAACTGGGACCTGGATCCCCCACAGATTAAAGCACAACACATTTACCTTCAGCTTTTAAATCTTGGTATTCAGGGCAGTTTTTACTTGCAATGTGCTCTAATGTAGGAGGTGTCAGATGGGACTGGATAACCAGTGATCCATCCCCCTTTCCACATTTTTCAGTGGCAAGAAGTGAGCTCCTTTCAAGCCTCCTCACACATCTTGGTGTCAGCTCTTGTCAAGCCTGTCACAAAGATGAAGGTTTGATTTTGTAATTCAGAGAAATACTTTTTAAAAAAATTAAATTGCCCAACACGTCCTGTACAGAGGCTGAAGTTGTAGATACTAGTAAGGAAATGTAAGTGAAATTTGCTATGTCTGCGAATAAAATCCAAGGGCAGACATACAAAGACTTCAAACAAGAATGATGTCACATTTTATGATGCCCTGTAGACACTCATTTCACACTTGATCTATTAGCTGAAGTTATCTGGGGCAGGCAGGAGGATCTACAAAAACATTTCTTGCTACCTGAACCTCCACTCTTCCACTACTAAACTGGATGGAGAAGCATTTTCTCTTACTGTTGTGCACATCTAGCATTGGCAGGACCCTTCCTGGTGGACCTTAGCCCCTGCAAAGGCTTCGTGGGCTGGGTATTGGAACAACACCTCTTTGAAGACCTCTTCTTGTACAGCACGTTGACAGGAGCCTAATTAAGGACTGATTTCCAAGACAAGACCTGTCATGGTAGTTGTGAAGTGTTATCTTTCATCCTGACAGAAATACATGAACAGTGAGTGTCACTTGCCTTCAGCACCCGTCATGTGCTTGGTGAACGCTGCTTTCACAGGCAGGGAGAAAATTAATCAGCCGCCCACTCATTTGTGCGCCCCCTAATTGCACATGCAGATGAAGTAGCTGCTGCCCAAATTGCCAGAACTGGGCTCCTGGAGCATTTGGAGGAGCCTTTCCAGCGGGCAGTTCTGATGCTGGTCACACGAGGAGCCTGCAGACAGGAGTGTGACGGTGACACTGGCACAAACACACTTGGCTCGGCTCCCTGTTAATTAGCGCCTGGAAGCCGGGCTTGCCAAGCTCTGGGGGCTGCCTGGGAAGAGGCAGCCTGGCTGGGGTCAGCATCCAGTCGTGTGTGCTGCTGAGCCCTGGCTGCTGCTGGGTCCCCACTGAAAGCTTGCAAGCCTGCGAGTTTTCCCCGTCCACGCCCAGCTGAACAAAAGTGCCTTGTCAGGCAGCTGAGGAAAATGCAAGCAATGTGAGGGAGGCAAGGAGTTCCTCAGCTCTGCCATCCTCCCACGAAAGTGGTACCTTTCAACTCCCTGAGAGTCACAGCCTTTCTTCCCTGGTGTTACGTCAGCCAGGGCCCTTTTGATATTTCAGCAAATAAAAAAGATTCAGTGCTGTTTCTTCCTGCATTGTCAGAACTGAGAGTATCAACCACACTCTGTGTGGAGCTTGCTTTCTACTGCACACCAAGCACAGCAAACCACTGAAATTGTACAGAACATTGAGCCTATAGGGTCAGCTCCTTTCGATATACACATGTGCTATTTATAACCTCTAAATTTATTTTCTGGCAGAAAGTTTGAGGAAAGCATGTGCAACATCCCCAAATTGCTTACACAACAACACTGTTTTTAGAAAAGAGTCTGAGGAAGTAAAAGGGGTCAATCTTCTGTTTTTATCCTTTAAGGATATGGTGGCCAGTTGAAGAATAAGGAGTGAAATGAAAAGACATCGAATGGGATGTTTTCTGAAGCCTCACTTTTCACAGTCCTTTTGACATGTCTTCTTGAGAGACTTCAGAGCTGTCACATGATTTGGGGATGCCAAAAAAATCTGAGAGCCTTGGGAATAAAATCTTGGAACCAATGTTTTTGTTTCTCCAGTGTGGTATGGTCGATGCAGAATAATTAATGTTTTGTGAGATTCCTAAAGAACAAGGTACACATTATGAGCCATATTTACAGAACAGGTTTCTTTTACTTTATTTCACAGAGAATTATATGAGTAACTCACCAAGTTTAAGTGATAAAGCAAACTAGACTGCTGGGAAATATAGGGTAGCCAGGGTGTTGATACAAGAAATTAGTGAAGAAAACTATGTAAAATATTTTTTTTCTCTAAACTGAAGGAAATTGTACAAGAATTTAAGTCTGGAAACATCTGAATATATCTGCACATATTGTTTTTACTTGCAGGCCTGGGGGCTTGAATACCAAGCATAATGGGAAAAGCTCTGAAGTTGCTGTAGCTGAAAGCTTTCAAAAAGTGCATTGGAAATCAAACTAAATAAAATAGCTTCAGAGAAACAAGAGCTGGCAGCATCTAAGAGGCCAAATATCTCTTAGAAGACATTTTGTAAGAATCTGGAATAGTTGGTCAGATAAAGAAGTTCAGTGGAATAGAAATGCACCCTCAAAGAGAACTTGCAAAAATATGGAGAATCTGAGGAATGGCTTGTTAGGTAAAAAGTCTTGAGGGTTAATTAGTAGATGTGGTGGATGATGTTTAGTTTTCAAAATTTCTTTTTTGCAATGTTTCTATTTCTGTGATTTACAAATGGAAACCAGCCAGATCCAAGGTATTCTGAAGAAAGGTTTCATAATCTTGGCACTTTGTCTGTTACTCTGACAGAGGGAGGGACTAGTCAAAGAGACTCTTTAGAAAGCGAGGCATCTTTTGTATTCTATTTTACAGCCTGTCTTCCTGGTCTGTTTAGCCAAGGAGAAGTTCTTTCTTGAGCAAGCAATGTTTCCCAAAAACAGTTCTAAAACTGTTGAGAGCTGCTTTCATGGATCTGTGCTTCAGCCATCTCCTCACAACATTGCTGGTGTGGAATTCACAAAGATCTGGCACCTCACGGAGCTCGAAGAGGACAGTGGTGCAGGAAGTGGCAAACAAAGGGGAAATGGAGCCTTTTCAGCCATGCAAGTTTGGCATCATTGTGAAAGCCTTGCTGTTGGGCAGCCACGCTGTCTATAAGATCTTGCCTGCTGAAGTTTACCAGGAATTTATGACAGAAAAACAAACAAGATATTAGGGGAGACACTTTGTGAGAAAGACTACATCCTTTTTGTGTGAGCATAGTCTATTAAACTGCACATAGTCTGACCACCGTGATCTGAAAGTAAAACATTTTCCCCTTTCTCCCCCTTACCAATATATTTTGACCTTTATTTTTTGTGCCTCCATTTAAGGGACAAACGAGTTCATGAACTTTATCGATAAACAACGTTGCTCCTAGCTGGACTTTTGTTTTCTTTTCAAGAGTTTTGCTGAGACATTTGTAGTTAAATCTTCATGATTTTGGACATATATTATTCAAACTATTCCCTTTTCCGAGCTCCTAATATGGCAAAGCCATTCCTATTCAGTCATGCTCATAAACATTTGCATAAAATGAGTTGTGTACTTGAGTTGGGGCCTCTGACATATCCTGTTTGATATAGTAGACCTCATAAAAACAAAGACAGGACAGATGTAATTTGTGTCTGTCTGGAAGTGAAGTGCTTCACTGCTTTACTCACACAAGCATCCCAGTCTGGCACAGAACAGAACATCTGGGTACTGCCTGCTTTTCGACCAGCCCTGACAGAAGAGGAATCCTTTTATAATGCAATTAAGTAGTAAGTGTGTGAAAACCATATCTGTAAAATATAAATAGTTTCTGAACAGCCTAAAGCATTTTTGGCTTTGGTTGTTGATATGAAATGCTACATGCATATTTTGAAAGTTCTCTGCCTGTAGTGCAAACTCTGCCAAAATTAAAAATATGAAGAGTGACCTGAGATAATTTTAATTTCTTTTTTATTAAAAAGCAAGCCAGAAATGCCTGCAAAAGGGAGGGGACATACAAAGTTGTCTTATTTTTTCCTAAAACGTGGGTGCAGAAGCACTTAAACCAGGTCACTGTATATTTCCACTACATTCTCAGTTAAAATGTAATTACTTCTTAGGGTAACAAATACTCTTCATGTCTCTGGTCTCCCTAGTGAGTGTCCTATGAGCCTGTATTAAGACTTACTCTCTTTTCTGGGTACAAACCTGTCTCATGAGGACAAACTGCTCAATAGTAAGGTGAAGAAAGCCCAGCAGCCAATTTCTTGGAGTTAGTAAAAACATCTGTAGGTCTGATATGAACTTGGACAGCATCTTCAACATGCAGGGCAATTGCTGCAGCTTTTACCTTGAAATATACCCACCTTCATCCAGAACTTCTTATCCCCTGCTGAAGAGGGTGGATGGCCAGATACCTTGGGAATCTCTGATAGAAATTGATGTAACCCATTGAACACCTCCCAGCAGTCCACTCCAGATACCAGTGCTGGAAGAAGCTGCTCAGGTGTCTCCTTGTTCCTTTCTTCCTTTTTGGTCAGCCCTGAGGGCTGGTTCCTGTGCATGACCTGAGAAATACCACATTCTCCATCTTCTCATTGGTGAGTTGCCTGTGCCAAAATTCAGGTTAACCCTTTCCAGGGAATAGGAAACTAAACATATTAAAAAGACAAATTCTGCCATTCTGCCTTCCTGTAAAATCTGTGCTGGGTGGGGCAGAGAACTGAGCCTAGATCTCTGGAAATCAGCTTATATTTCTGGAGCATCCTGCCTTTGCACACACAGAGGATCTTAGACAAGAAAAAAAAAAAAAACATTACAAAACCCATAAAAGACATTAAAAAATAAAAATATTAAAGACATTACAATAAAAATAAAATTTAAAAAAACAAACAAACAAACAAACAAACAAAAAATCTCAAGTTGTATTTCTTGTATGATGTGCAGCAATCCTCACAAGGAAACAATGAACCCCTATCATTAAGGATTAACTATGTAAATATGACCTATCACAAAGATTTAGTGAAGACAGTAGTGCTCTGTGGAGAGCTGAATCATTTAGGTCAGGGGATTTTTTTTTTTCTCTATTATTTTTTAAAGGAGAAAAACAATCACAAGGTGGCCAGCCAGAAAGCCTAGGGGAACCATTCATGCTCAAGGTGTTAGTACTAAAAGGCACAATAGGAAGCAGATGTGCAGAAAAACAAAATAAAACTGCAGGCAGGAAGGACTACCTCGGGCTAGGACTGTTCCTACTGTTACTAGTTAATGAGAACTCCACAAGGAATTACTGATTTAATTACAGCTCAAGGGGAACATGCTAGCTTATCCTTTTTAAATTATGCATTAGATGTGTGCGTAGCAAACGTAGGCTTTTGCCTGGTCCAGCATCTAGCAAGGGGGAGGAGACCTTTGATATTAAAAATATTCAGTGTGCAGGGGGCAGGTGTGGTGCCAGCTGTCCAGAGAAGAGCAAAATGCCATGTGGGAGCATCTCCCATGACACCAGGTGTGTGCTGGATCTGGCTCAGAGGCTTACCCTGCACTGTAAGGTCAAGTGCTTGGGCTGAATTAGGGTAACCCTAACCCATTTCTCTGCCATATTGTAGCAAATGTGGCAGGTTCTAGATCGAGATATGCTGAAATTATTGTCAGACCTGAAGAAATTACTTTGAGTGGAATTTCAGGTCATTCCCAAGGTTATACGAATCAGCAATAGTTCCTGAAATAGGACTAAATCCATGACTTTCAGGCTGAAGAATGAAGGCTAAACCCAGGTTTCTAAGCCATTTTAGAGGCCGTTTCCCTATTCAGATAACAAAAGCATTTGAAATTTTTAGTTTGTAAGGGTATTACAGGAAATGTAACTCAGAGATTTCCCATGGTTTCTGCTTCTCTCACCAACCTGGTCCAAAAAAGCAGACGGAAGAAGATTAAAAAAAAAAAAAATCTGGTGATATTAAATGGTCTCCTGAATGCAAAAGATGCCATTAGGAACATTAAAGGAAATTTATGTACAGCTCCTGTGTGTCAGGGCTCAGATTTTTCCAAAAACTTTATTGTTCAACTGGATGTGTCAAAAACAAAACTGAGTGCAATTCAATGCCAAGAAAGTGATGGTAAAGAGCATCTAGCACCGCATATCACTGAGAAATCATTCCAGAGGGGATAGAGATATGCAACAATTGGAAACAAAAAAAGTAACTATCCCTATAAAATGGGCTTAGGAAGCTCTTTTCTGTTATTTCTTACAAAAATTCTTCTTAGTAAAAGATTATGGGCTCTCTGTATGAGTAAGTATAAAGAAGAAAAAGGGGCATGCTAGACAGATTTTGATAGCAGGCAGTGTGTCATATCAGTAGCAAAGTGTTGAGCACACACCTGGGCAGGCACTCCTGGCAGGGAAGAGCATTTATCCACAGATTTCTCTCCATTAGGGAACACCCATATTGATGCATATATCAGATATTTATTTTTTTCCCCCTATGTGCAGACAGATTTTAAAGCACGGTTAGGAGATTTCCGTGTCAGGATTATTCTGACATTTGTTCCACATGAGATGGAAAAGAGCCAGGCTGGAAAAGCTGGAGGGAAGAAACATCCTTCCAGGCTAGAGGCATTTGGGGCATTACAGGGGATTGCCCTCCCTGTTCTCTGCTTTGTTCCCCCAACATGACAAGGAGGGGGCACAGCTCAGACCCGCTTGTCCCATTTGTCACCCTAATTTAGTATTTGTTGCCTGGGTACTGTGCAAATCAAAGAGTCCCTTGGGTGTTTTTTGCATGAGTGCTGGGCTGGGTGGGGGAGCTGGCTGCTCTCCTGCCCTCCCACACATTCCACAAGCCCCAGACTTGTGAGTGGTTTGTGTAACTCTGTGCATGCTGTATGGAACCAGCTTTGGCAGCAACAGATGGGTTTTAGTCTGTCAGCAGCATCATATTGATAGGTGTGTGTGTGTAAATTTAGAGATGTAAATACATATTGGCAGTTTGTGGAGCTGTCTGAGGCCATTGCAAAGTCCTCATTAGGTCTCACTGATCACAGAATGGTTTGAGTTTTGAGAAGGAACCATCAGAAGTCATTTAGCCCAACCTCACTGAAGGGATCAGGGATGTCTTTAACTAGACCAGATTGCTCCCACACAGGTATTTTCATGCTGAACGAGCCACAGATATTTTCTCAGGACCACTGAATTTCCTCACTGACCAGCCTGTAGAAAGGTAGTGGAAATCTGTAACTGAGCAGCCTTTTTCATGGAACACGCTGTCACCCTGGAGATAATCATCATTTTGGCCAACTGCAGCGGGTCAAAATGCTTTCCTGAGTTTGTTTTTTGTCCATGGTTTGAGTTAGGTTTATTTAGAAGAGAAAGGATCCTAAGTGATATTTCCATTGCCACACGTTAGACATTACAATCCACAAACAAACCCCTAGACAGCTTGATTTTTGTCAGGTTTTAAAAAAATCAGACAATAAACTGCTTCCTCTCTACAGGTGACTAATGAAGAACTATACCAGGATTGCTGTGATACTTTTAAGTTAGTTTAGCAGATCCCTCCTGAAAACCAAAGTGAACTCCAAAGGACAAAGTTCCCAAGCCAGCTGATGCTCTCTGTGGATGTTGAGCTGTACAGTTCAGCCAGCTGTACTGAGTGGGGTGATATTTATTTCTCCCTTTTCCTAAACTGACTAAGTGAATTAGGGTTCAAACCGTATATTTGCGCTAGAATTTCATCTAATTCCACTCTCATTGCAGCCCAACATTTAAACATAAAATAAAACAGTAAACTCAATCTTTCCTGGTCTATGGCTTGTTGACATTGAACCTCACACAGTCCTTGCACCGTCTGCTTGGGACGACATGGCGCTGTTAGATCAACAAAACCAGCTGGTTTTTTAATTCTCTTGGGAGCCAAATTTTAAATAAAGCTAAATATTAGGTCTGCACTTGGATCTGTTCTATAAATATTGTCATTAATTTAGGAGACATTTGTTTTGAGGGGTTTTCTTTGCATTTAATTTTTATTGTTGATCTTTACGATCTTGCATTTGTCATTGTTTTTTAAGGTATTCATAAGTTTTGTTTAGCATTCTTCTGGGGTGCAATTTTTCTGTCATGATTAGATGTTTCCAATAAGGCTCTGGGGCTTGTTTGCTTTGTCTCTGTAGTAATTTTAATTACAGGACCACATACTATTTGTCACTGAGTGTCAGAAAGAGCAAGGGGCTGAGACTTGAAAGGATTTGGAATCAGGAGCCTTGTTCTGGTGTTTCAGTGACGTTTTTTGACCCCCACAAAAATAACTTGCATCTGTGATTTGAAGTGCTATGAGCTCTCAAATGGACAGCAAGAATCACGGGATGATTTGGCTTGGAAGGGATATTAGAGATTGTTTAATTCCAACCCCTTGCCATGGGCAGAGACACCTTTCACTGTCCCAGGCTGCTCAGAGCCCCATCCAACCTGCCCTTGAACATTCCCAGGGATGAGGCATCTTCTCTAGGCAACCTGTGCCAGTGCCTCACTGCCCTCACAATGAAGAATTTCTTCCTAATATCCAATCTAAACCTGCTGTCTGCCAGTTCAAAGCCATTCCCTTTTTTCCTGTCACTCCTGGCCCTTGTAAAAAGGCCCTCTCCAATACTCCTGTGGCCTCTTCAGGTACTATAAGGGGCTCTAAGTTCTTCCTGGAGCCTTCTCTTCTCCAGGCTGAACACCCCCAGCTCTCTCAGCCATGGTATTTGTTCCCTCAGTAGCAGGCAGAGTTGTTCAGTATGACGACACGTGAGGGAAGGAAAAACCATAAATACATAAGACTAATGGTCATTTGCTGAAGGTAAAGGGCCTTTATGCAAGACGAAGTGGAGGATTAATCAGCATTTACTGCCAGCAGAGGAGACATTTTCATAGCACAGCTGCTAACATGCCCAGCATTATCTGTCCTTTAACACAGAGCTCGTGTATTGTCGGTGGATTTGCCTTGCACGCTCCCTGTATTTCTTTGGCAGAATTATATCAGGCCAGGCAGGCCTCAGAGAAACCACAGCAGAGCCTTCCTGCCATTGTGCACCAGGAA
Source organism: Chaetops frenatus (assembly GCA_013400775.1). Lineage (NCBI taxonomy): Eukaryota > Metazoa > Chordata > Aves > Passeriformes > Picathartidae > Chaetops > Chaetops frenatus. The sequence goes on from VZTR01032786.1 coordinate 673,577, forward strand.
GGGCTGGCTGAATGCCTGCAATTTCCCTCCCCCAGTTCTGGGATGCATTGTTTTTAAACAGCATCCCAGAGCACCAGGAACAGAGAGCTGCTCCCCCACAGCACAGAGGCAACTGCTGAGTTACAGGACAAACAGATCCCCCACTGCAGCCTCCTCAAGCTGGCACCAACACCTGCTCCACTGGGGTTGTAATCCAACATTCTTACTGCACTAACGGGAAAATTAACCCCACCTCTATGTCAGAGGGATCTTCACGACTTAAAAATCCAAGTCCAGGTGCATTAAGACCCTTCTGTGCAAATCCACGTAAAAATCAGAAGCAAAATTAATTATCCAGCCCTCACATCCCTCCACAGATCTTTTGGTCCAGGACATGTGAAGGGATGAAGTTCTGGCTTCACATGCCACAGTGAGCTACTGTTCCCCCCAAAGCTCAAATACTGTCTGTCTGTGCTGTTTCCTGGAAGATTAAGTTATCATTTTGGGCTGGAAGGTTGTAATTTGCCAGGCTTCGCCAGAGATAACTGGGTTTTGTTTGTTTCTGCGTCAAATGGGAGCATGGATAAGATTTAACCACAGAAAATGGTATAATTTCCAAAGTATTAGGGAGGATGAAGGACAGTAGCTTGAGAAGGGATGGTGATGTTCTAAGCCTGATATTCCCACCATTTATACCACAGTAAATCCACAGGAACTGTGATTTTTTCTCAAATGCAGAGAGACACACCATCCTTAAAAAACGATGAAACTGTGGGAGGAAAAATGTCAGGGAAAAGGAACAAAAAAAGAGAGATGTAAAGAGCTTTATGTAGGAAAAATGTTAAGAAATAAATTCTCTGTGTTGGATGATTTGAAATGTCAAATACCTCAATTTATACCCATTGATTAAAAGTACACTCAGTATACCCCAAATACCTGTGAGACTCATTTGGGATTAGCCATATGTTCCACTGCATAGAGGAAATATGGAAAGAAACTTGATTTCAGACTTTTAAAGCAAATTAGAAAAATAAGGGATTTTCTGCTAGTGATTTGACTTGTTGCCAAGTAATTCTTGAATATATGCAGTGTTTCACAACCCAGATAGAGAAATAACTTTATCAAGTTAAATTTTGCTCGTCATTAAAAATAGATTTAAAAATAATCAGATATCTTATTGCATTTTGTTATATAAAATCATGATTGAAATAAATGGAGGAAATTCTGAATACACCCTAATACAGAAAAACGCAATTGCCCACTTATTTGTCAGGCAACATTTATTCATGTGCATGTTTTGGTCCCATTTTTTATGATCATTTGAAGCATAAAAAGGAATGAAATAGTGAAAAAACTCTTTTAACCAGAGTGCTCTGCAGAGGTATGTATTAGAGAGAGATTTCCCCACCATGCAGAGAGTGGTGAAAGCCTCTCAGACAGGTACAGTGGGTCTCTGAGCAGGAGCTGCACATTCCTTGGAAAAGCACCTCCAACACCATGGACACGTCAGAAAACAAATACAATTATTTTGTTACCTGATCAGGCTGTTTGGGGTAAAAGCATCTCATGTCCTGAACCTTTTGTTTCTCAGGCTCTTTCAGTCACATCCTCCTGTTTGTCAGGTTTGTAGGAAGAAGTTCCAAAGTGCTTTGGCAAAGATTCCTAGAAGCTCTGTTTTCAGGTTTTAAAGATCCCCTCTAGGAACACCCTTGTCCCCCTGAGCTGCCTAGAGAGGGTTTTTGAGGCTCCAGCCTTATATAGTCTTGTTTTTTGTGATGCTTAAGTTTTGGAAAAAAGAAGCAGAGTATATCTGTCTAATGAACAGCATCCAAGACTTAAAGACAACTCAGATTAGACATTGCAATTAAATCCTTAGCCTGAAAAATCCATGCTAAGCCTCTGAGCAGTATCAGCAACAACAGGAAAAAGCTTTTCCTCTCTGTACCTCCAGCACTTGGGCTTGGGAAAGGCTTTTACTGATGAGGCTGAAGTGGGATTTGACACTAAAGGCCAGAGCAGAGAGGGTGTCGTGAAGGTAGGCTGATAAATCAGACAATTTATTCCAGCTGCGGATTTGGCTCCCAATAAATTGTTAGTTTTACAGAGACATATTAAAATAATAAAAGTCAGTGAATCAGCAATGTTCACAGCAAACCGAGTTACGGAGAGTTCAATCCCCATAAGAAGCTCTCTTTCTCTAAACATTTGGACATCATCTCTGTCTGCTGTGCCTTTTGGAGTTTCCTCTTTCTAATTCTGAGCAAATTACTGCATGGAGCTACTGCCATGTGTCAGAGGCAGCTTGGAGCAGCAGCTGCAGCCAGGATACACCACTACTGCACCAGCCTGATGCAGCCAGGGAAGAAGCAAGCTGCTCTCAAGAGGATGCTCTTCTCTGGGTGTTTGCACAAAAAAAATCTGGGGTTTCTGAAAAGTACAAGGCTTCCCTCCTTCTTACTCCCCCAAACAGCAAATTTTAACCAAATAAATGGCTTTTCCTGTAGGAATTATCTTTTATCTATTGCAGGAGTCATCTTCAAGTAAATGAGGGAAGAAGAGCAAGGAGTTTTTTCAGGCAGTGAACACTGGCAGCAGGGAGCCACCCTGGGTACCTCAGTGTTCTCCTGGGGCTGTCTGAAAAGTGCCTTCAAACTGATGGTTATATCTTCTCCTGAGTAAGATTTGTCCAAGGGGGGAAAAAAAAGCATCTCCAGTGCTTTGTAATGCTTGGTAATACAGATATGTAGGTCTTGGGAGAAAGAGCTCTTAATTAGAATTTGGAAGTAACAGAAATTTACTACACATATATTGGGAAAGTAAGGGGCTATGCTCATAATCAGAATTCTTCTCCCACTATTTCCACCTTTTTTGGCATAATGGTTGCATTCTGCTTTTGAAATGGAAGCAAAGAGTGGTGAGTGAAGTCAATAACACATTAGTGGAAATAAAAAAGGCAGCTAATTTTAGAATAAAAATCACTGGGGTCCCCTTTCACTCTGTTTTCAGCAGCTAATCAATTTTAATGAAAACATCTTTGATGGATAGGAGAAACTAGCTGGCAACTGAACTGGAGGAAGTTGACAGTGAATATATTAGCTGGGAAGAGTCATCTGTTCTGGAGCTCTTTAACAAGTGACCATATATTTTAAATTTGACTTGCATCAGAGCTGGTAAAGTTGTTGAGCTCTGCTGAGTGTGTTGAAGTCGGCTCATGAGCGTTGCACGCAGAGAGATTTGTTCATGTTAACCAGACAGAAACATTTTATTTACTGTTGCTGTGACTTAAATCCATCTGTCCTGACACACAGAAAGGAAGCTTAAATATGAGCTGTGTTTATAAAAGCAAAAGTATGTGTGTGTGTATGTATTTATAAGCATATATTATAGAGGAAAAAAAAGTGTAGGGATTATGACTGCTAAATCCAAATATTATATTGGCTTATGGACCTGCAGTAATACCTACATTTAAGAAAGCCTGTGTGGGATTTATTTTTATATATGTTTCTGAAGTCAACTAAAATGACAGGGGGTTTTCTCACAGAAACTGGCTTCTCATATCCCTGACACATTTCTGCTACCAAATGACATGTGAGCCTTATATAGAGCTTCTACTGCTCACAAATTTCATCTTTTTTCCTCTCAAAATAATTTACTCTGAATGAATGTGAGCTATGAGTTTTAGTTACAGTTAATGAATGAAGAGGAGGGGGAAGAAACCGAGTGTTGCTTTTCTATAGTTTCTTCACATATTTAAATTTTTAGAGAAAATCAAAACCTTGTCTTGTCAGATGTGGGTGAAGAAAAGTCAGTATTGGGTTCTCCTGAAAACAGAAAGAATTTGTTGCAGGTTGCCTTGCAGTTTCCTACTTTGCAGATGTTTTCATATGTGATAAGAGGACAGATGATGCTCAGACTTAACTGTGACACATGAAGCAGAAGCAGAAGTCCCAGCTTTGGTTAAATAAAAATGTTTGTAGAGCATGGTGGGCCAGGTGACTGAGTTCTCATGATGTTATTTAATTTAAAGTACTATTGGTAGAGGAATACCACAGGAAGAGCTGTTCAGAAGAAGCTACCTGCTGCAATGATATACATTACTCTTCAACTAATGGAAAAGCCACTAAAAGGCTGAAGATCACTCTTTTTGCAACCCAGCCCTGAACCTCACACCAGCAACATCAGGGAAACCAGCCATCCCCACAGCATCCCTTGACCCACATTATTAATCAGGGCCACAATATTGAAATAAACCTGCATTTGAACACCTGCCAGCCACTCCAGAGCCCGTCTCCCTGGCTGTGTCAGTCCAGCTCCAGGGCTGCAGATGCCAGGAGGGAAGGAGGCAGACAGCAAGCAGCCAGGGAGCTGTGAGGGCTGGCCAGTCCTCTCTGGAGGACTCCAAGTGCATTCAGTATCCTACAGAGCCAAGGGATTAATCCTGGGGTTTATTGGCTTTGCAGTGACGAGTGAGTGCAGTAGGGAAATGATGAGCAGAACAAAAACCCCAGAGCAATTGAAGTCATAGGACTGCACACAGCGTGAAATACGACCAAAACTACCCGGCCTACATCTTCCCCCAAATAAAGAAAACTGACTCTAAAGCCACAGATGGGAGCCAAGGAGTTGTGGAGAGGGTAAAAAAAAAAAAAAAAAAAAAAGCATCCTTTCCATCTGGGCATGGGATTCATATCCATAATCTCAGAGGAAACCAAGTAAGAGAAGGATGCATTTTTTCATCCCTCTCCCACCCTGAGAACTGCAATTGTGGTAGAGGTTCCTACCCACTTTCACGTGGGAACAGAGAGTGAGTTCCACCAAGGAGTGAGGAGCCTTGTCTTCAGTATTCCCTGGAGACCAGAAAAGAAGGAACCAGTAAAGCCCCGTCAGGTTTCTTTATTTCTGTTGGAATGTGGGAAACTGAGCTTTTAGGTATTGTGAAATCTCAGCTCCTTCTACCCAATGTACTTAGAAGAATTTATTGCAAGAAGAGATGATATTGAGGTTCAGTTTTATTTGTAGTCAAAGGTCTGGTTTTGAACTTGGCAGGACAAATTTTTTGCTGGGTTTGGCTGTTCTTGCAGAACCTAATCCAAAGCCCATTGAAGTCAGGACAAATCTCTCCCTAGACTCCAGTGAATTCTGGGTCAGACCCCTACAGTAACATTGATTCTGATGGTTGCAGAGGTTGAGATTTTATTACTGCAATCAACATAAAATATGTCTGGCTTTCATTTTAGATATTTCCCTC
>VZTR01032786.1:678819-706357 GCA_013400775.1 Chaetops frenatus
TTTTTTTTTTTTTTTTTTTTTTTTTTTTTTTTTTTTTTTGCATAGGGTTCAAGAAATAATAATATTTACTTTTTCTGGGGAAAATATTTATTTATCACCATAAAAAATTATAAAGTATCATGATTGTTATATGAAGTTACAGGGAATTCCATGAAAAATTGTACTCAAAGCTCTGTACATTTCTCTTGCTTAATTTCCTTGTGTCTTCTGATGTTTATTCCATTTTTACAAGACATGCAGTTTTTAATTCCTTTTCCAGATGAAGATTTTTCCCCAGAAAGGAAAATAACATAAGCAGAGATTACAACAGACTTCATCCAGGCTGGAGCCCTAATTATGCATATAATTCTGTCTATAGTTCTACGTACATTGTTATTGGTAAATTTTGTGCTCATTGAATATAAATTAAAGTCTGCTGAGCCATTTTGAGGCCATTTTAGAGTTTACATCATGGCAAAGAGCACAAGCAGGTGGCCCTTCCCTTATAGGAGGTCTGGGAAAATAACAGGTTTTTTCTACCCCCTAGTAATTGCTGTTTATGGACACATTTATTTTTAAGGAGCTTTGTTAAGCTCTAACAACTTATGGTTTAGCTTAAAAATTTTTATTTTACCTGATCGCAAAAAAAAAAAAAAAAAATTGTTAGTCTTTTTCTTCTTCTTTTTGAATCTTTATTTTTTAATTCCAGTATTTGGCAGTTAATTATCAAGCTAGAATTCTACTAAAAAACTATTATTTTTCTTTTTTACTTGGGGCTAAAAAATCAAACACTTTCTGCATTTGGAGTTTAAATCTGCTCAGGCCACATTCAAATCCCCATGCATTCTACTCAGGTGACTCCAGTAATCAGTGCCTTAACATTTTGAGGTTTGCAACTTTAAAACCAAAGTCATTAAACAGGGAATTTTGGGAGGAGTGAGAGGTTGTGGAAACTTCATATGTTCTTTTGTGTTACAGTTTGAAAATCTGTGCAATGCAAATAACGGGTAGAAATATTCCGTGTCCTGAATGACAGATTTATGTCGGTGAAATTGTCATGTTGTGAGTATTTTTGGTGAGAAAGGTGAGGTGATTTTATACCCAGTCTACTTAATCCCCAAGGTTACTTTCAGATGAAAGAAAGACAGAGCATTAAGTGTTGGGCAGCTCAAGGAGTGATGGATGGTGCTGTTATAAATTCAAATCACCCAGCCCTTGATTTATTCAGGAATTTTTTTGAGAGTATAGCAATATATATTTCTAATTTCCACTGAGGATGAATTTGGTGAAAGGAAAGAGAAATTATTTGCTAAAATATAAGCTGGAATGAGGTAGTGGATGCCAATGTTAACACTCCTAGAGAAGAGTTGTTTCCTGAATTAGGCTGCAGAGCAAGGGGCACTTTGGGCCCTGAATTGCAGGAGCTGCCGACAGACAGTCCCCTTACAGGAGGGCTGGGGGGCTTGATTAAAAGCTGCTGATGAGAGCTTTCACTGCCAGTCCTACCACAGCCCCTGCCCTCCAGAGCAGCTTCCTGGCTGAGGAGACAGCAGCTTGCAGGGAAAGAGGCTGTGGGTATTCCCCTACCCCTTCTGGGTCCTCACAGGGTTATGGAAAAGGAATGATGAATTACAGCTGCACCAATATGAAAGATGACAGTCACTTTGATGGAAGGTGTTCACTTAGCTCAGAGCTCTACATTTCAAGCAAGGAATAAAAGGCACCTGAATTATAGACAGCCTGTACAGCTGAATATCCCCATTATCCTCAGCTCCAAATATAATAATCTGAGCTTGAATAGCACTTTTCAACTGAGAAGCTGAAGTGGCTTGAAGATATTAACAAATTCCCTCTATCACTCACAGAGACAGGAAGCACTGTTATTGCATTTGGGATCTGGGGAAGATTGAGATACCTAGGAGTTAGTTTGTTCAGGATAGCAGGGGGAATCAGTGGCAGAGCTGGATAAAGCTGTGAGGACGGTGTGTGTACTGCTAAGCTTTTGCTGCTTATTCCTTCTTAGTCTTTCCTAGTCTTTCACAGCACATCTTTGGTTGAAAAAAAAATACTTTCTCACATGTCAGACTGTAGTAAGGGTCATGGGGTGACCCTTGCTGACCAGCAGGCGAGGGCTATGTAGGAGCATGGCCATGCAGTATATTCAATTTGTACAGTGAGTACAAACTGAGCATAAGGCACTGTGACCACAGTATGTTCCCTTATTGCTCAAAGAGGTGGAAGACAAGGTCAAGCTCTTAGAATTGCAGTCATTTTTAAGAAATTGTTTTATTTTTTATTGCTGCTGTGAGGGATGCCAATAAAGCCAACCTAAGCACATAGGAATTTCAACTCTGCATCTACCCTAAAATATTTAAATTTCCTTGAAACTCTCACTCATAAGGAACAGAAAGCCTACACTGTGCTGAACTTTCTAGACTGTTGTAGGGTACTATGAGGCTTCTTCCAGGCCTGGAGCCAGCCAGAGTTCTGTGACTGATCTCTGCATATAAAGAAATGAAAATAGCTGGTGTCAGGGCTGGGTTCAACCTGCCTTAACCTCAGGAGAAAGACTAGGAAAACAGAAATCCTTGGGGCTGTTCAGCCTGGAGAAAAGGAGTCTCAGGGGGATCTTCTCACTCTCTGCAGCCACCTGAAAGGAGGTTTTAGCCAGGTGGGGATTGCTCTCTTCTCCCAGGTGACAAGAGACAGGACCAGAGGAAACAACTGCAAGTTGTGCCAGGGACGTTAAGATTGGATATTAGGAAAAAAATCTTCATTGAAAGGGTGCTGAGGCATTAGAACAGGGAAGTGGTGGAGTGGCCATCCCTGGAAGTGTTCATCATGCTGGGGACATGGTTTACTGGTTTGGCTCTGGCAGGGCTGGGTTAGTTTGACTGGATGATTTTCAGGGTTGTTTCAAACCTCTCCAATTCTGTTCTCTGAGTCTGTGAGCCATTTACAATGCAGAGAAAGGTGGTGGCCAGCAGTGTTTTCTTGATGGAAAAAGCCAAATAGTTTGGGAAAATATGAATTTCCAAACTTTGAGAATCTCTTTACAGACTGCAGGGAATATAAAATAACATGCATTTATTGAAAAGATCTTGATGAAGTCTTTTTGAAAGCCTCTGCATTTAGGAACCAGAGTCTTTTGTGATTTGACCTCCCAACAGCAACTCTTTTTTTTGCAGAGGGAAAGAAATGTTAAATGCTATGACTGCTAGACTGGGAACTTAGTTCAGCTAACATCAGGTTTATGACCCAGGATGGAGGTAAATGGCCAAACCCGATCAACACCCCATTAATCCAAGGATGATCAGGTAACATTGCATTTGGCAAAGCCACAAATAACCATGTAATAACATTGTAATTCTATGGTAATTTCTTACACATGGTTATTGATGCCCTGTAAAATAATGTGTTACCAATAATCCCATATTACCTCTCTGCTCTTAAATATAAGGTCACTGACAGACCATGACTGTTTAATGTACTCCCAGTCTGAAACAGAAATCTTCTACAATGGTTATAAAAATGAACCTTAGTGGGTGACCCTCTTTGCTCTTCTTTATTTTTTTTTCCTGAGAACATGTCACATATACATCAGTGGGACTCTAGTTATTTTGTTGGGTATTGAATTTAATTTACATTTAGCATTTCCTTTATGCTTTTCACATAAAATCAGGACTTTTGTCAAAGATCTGGTTTGTACAGGCTGTTCCCACTTTTGAGGGTGCAGACTGAGGACCTAGCTGAGAGGTAAGTGACTCCTGCACTACGATTCAAACCATCCCCAAATCAACCAAGTACCACAATACTGTGCCATGCACCTATGGCTTATTTTGAGAATCAGCTATTGGTGAATTGGTAAAAAACAGTTGGATGCTCCTAATCCAACCTCCTACTGTGAAGATAACTAGAAACCAGCTGAGAGCCAGAAAGACCTGTCAGAACAAGGATTTGCCCAGGAGATAAAACAGTGTTGTGAAAGGTTTGTGTCTCTCAAACCTTGACCTTATTTGACTTAACTGTAATTTTAATATAAACTTTTCTTCCTGTGTGCAGAGGAACCTGTATTCCTCCACATGCTGCTGTTTTTACATGGAAGAAATGTTGGGTCTTTCTTTACAGTGGATCTCACTCATAGTCTAGACATTTTTATCACAGAATCATGGAATGGTTTGTGCTGGAAAGAGCATTAAAGATCATCTCTTTCCAACCCTCCTGCCACACACAGGCATATCTTCCACTAGACCAGGCCGCTCAAAGACCCATTTTTTCCCCCTTTATTCTTGTCAGAAAAAATTGAAAATAGATAATAATTCTAACTTTAAACTTTGGTCTTGAATACTCTTAAAATTACAAAATATTTTGAAACAAATTTGCCCTGTATTTTAGGGCTAACCCTCTTGTCTTGCTACACCCGACACTGGAAAATATTTACCTCGAGTCAAATTGTACATTGGCAATTTATATGCAGCTTTAATTAGAAATATCTAATGAATTAGCAGTCTGGCCACAAAAACCTTGATCAGGCAGAGAGGCAAGAACACATTTTGCTGCCACAGCTGAGGCACCTCAGAGCATCCCCTGCTGCTCAACATTGCCCGTGCTTCCACCTCCCACCAATCCACAATCTGAGGCAAGGCAGTGCTTGCACACTTTAAAACCCCATTTGGTTCTTTGGCTTATGTGTGGCTGTGGGATTGTGAGGGTTAGTTTTATGTCTGCAGTTCATCAGGGCTGGTATGTGCTGTGCAGCGGGGCAGCAAAATTTAACAGCAGTTATTATCATTCCTAAGCAGAGGAGATGTGTAACTGGGGGTTTATAACATTCCCCAAGAAGACTTCGAGGACAAGGCCGGGTCAAGCTTTTCAGAAAAGAACAAACAACAACAACAACAACAACAACAACAACAACAACAACAACAATTGCTGCCAGATGGAAGAGGAATCCCAAGAATGGGAACTGCCCTCTACCCAGAAGAGTGGAGAGTCCAACAATCCAGCAATCCCACCAATTTCATATTCCCTGGAGCCTGACTGGAATTAGCATCTGACTGGGCTTCCTTTCACCAGCTGTGATAGCCAGGTAAGCAGACCAAGGGGAAAATAGAGACATCTGTGCCTGGAGATGGCAGAGTTCCCCTGGCCCCCAGACCCGCTGGAAGTCGCGTTCACCGGGCTGTGCTGGGCGCTCGTGACTGAGAGCAGTGTCTCTGTCTCTGGCCCGACACCATGCTCCTCCTCTGAATTTAATCAGCCTTTCGGAGCCTGTTTCTGTGTTCTCCACACAGCTGTGGAGCGCAGGGCACCGTGCTGTTTCTGTGTGACCTTCTGCTGCTCCTTGCAGCTTTTTCTCTGATGCTGCCTCTCAGCCACTCCTTCCACCCCATCGCGTTATCACGTGCTGTGCTCACACCCCTGAAAGACACAGCCAGGGTCGCAGACATGATCCATGTGTTCCACAAGATCTTCTGTAACTTCTGTGCCAGTAAGAAAACCATCAGGCTCCTTTCTGTGGTTGTTGGCTGGGATGTAGCTGGTGCTGTCCAGATCTTCAGAGGAGTAAGCAGCACTCACTCCTCACACAGACCCTTATGAGACAGCTTTTGACCGGGGCATTGGCAGATCAGAGGATGGCACACATCCTGTAAGCTCTGTTCTGAAATACCCGACCTCAGTCCCTGGGTGAGGCAATTCTGGTCATCAGAACTAGGGTAGAAATTAAGGGTGAGCCTCAAGGCTGCTCTAATCTTTATTTGATCTCCAGTGTACAGCAACAAAGGGCACAGCAAAGCAGGTGTCGATTCTGGTCTCTTGCAAGCAAATTCTGCCTGGCTTTGTATAAATATGCTATGTGAAAACAATGTTCTCGTGAAATTAAGTCATGAAGATATGATTCCTCTAGCATTTAAAACAAAATTTTCTTATTTACTGAGACAAGGAGATTATTTTAAACTCCAAGTTTTAATTAATGATGGTTTCTATTAAGGGATTGGATAAAGAGAGATTCTCTTGCACCTGCAATGAAGATGCAAAGTTAAAAATCTACTTTTTATATTAATTGTCAGGCTTATAGAGTCATCTGGATTTGCTATGTCCATTTGCATGTCTCACAGTCAGTAGGATCATTTACTGACAAGATTACTATGGGCAGCAGCACTTCGTTTTTTTTTTTTTTCTGAAGTTTCCACCCCTCTTCCATAATAATCCTTGGTCCTGTCACTGAAAGTTAGCCTTTTCCCAAAGAGAAATACAGCTGCTCTTCTCTCTCAAAATGCAATTATAGGTATTCTGTTTGGTGATTAGCTGAAAATTGGAAACTATTCTTTCTACAAATTTTGTTTAATGAGGAGAGAAAATAACTATAACTGTGTGGTTTAGGTTCCTAAACCACCTTACACTCTGAAGGGTATACCTGGGCATAAGGGTATAGAAAAGGTTCTTAGCCCCCGAGGATTTAGCATTAACTTCCAGGCACTTGCCAGCACTGAAGTGCTAATTTAAAGCCTTTTGATTTGGCACAATTCACTTCAACATGCGGAGGCGAGCGCAGAAAGAAAGAGCGCCAGCCCCCTTGGAAGGGACAGCGTTCCAGCACCAACAAAGCCTCATTGTTCTCCTGCCCAGAGAGCCTGGAAGCAGTGGTGACCCCAAAGCAGTCCCTTTGGAAAGGGAAAACTGCTTTGCAATAATAATTATTCCTGGAGTTCAAAAGACTAAGCCTTTCCCCGAAAGAAATCAAATGATTAAAAATTCGCACAACAGCTGGCTGGGGTTGAATGAAGACGTCAATTACACTGATAAGGGAGAAAGAAATGGTGCCTTCAAATGTTTCAAAGGAGCAGCTCTGTATAAATGTGTTTGGGCTTTGTAAAAATAGATCTGCAATGCTATGATCGGCCTAATTAATGTTTCTCTTTTGTGTGGCATTCCTGCCTTAAATGCTTTTAGTTACTTGAATAACCACAGATTTATCTGAGTGAATAAACCCTCCTGTTACCTTTTCAAAGTGCCTGAAAGTGTGATCTAAAACATTACTTGATCCTCTCTGTCCTCCTCAGCCAAATCAGCTGTTCACAGATAGATCAGTGTGTTGTGCCTAGTTTATGAGCAGCAAGAATGGGCTCATCCACCATTCTCCCTGAGGAGAAGACACAACTTATTTACTCTGTTATACAACAGACCTTCCCTCCTGTAGTTAAAGGCAGGGTCCATGCTCCACTTTGTGGGCACAAAACTTGGCCAAAACATTCGGTATACAGCTGAAACTTGAAATAAAGGACAGCTTTCTGAACATAATTGAAAAAAAAAAAAAAAACCAGCAAAGACCAGTTGAAGTCTGGATTTGGTATTTTTTTTTCTTTGTAAGATTTTATGATCCTTCAATCAATGAATGTGTGATGTGTACATTTCCAATAAGAATTAAAATTGATCTTGTGTATCTTATCACTGCTTAAAACTCTGAGTGTGGCAAAGTTACCAGGGAGAATCATCACCACTTATGTACTGGGGACAAAGCTGTGCATGAGAAAAGGGAAAAGGAACTTTCCAGGCTGTTTAGCCAAAGTGTTCCACATATCCATGCTCTTTCCCTTATCTGTGTGGGCTTTGTCTGTGACACAGAATGGGGTTAATAGCAGTCCCCCCCACCCACGCAGGACCATGCAGTCACTCGAGGATGAGTGATTTTTGTATGAGAGCTTTTCCAAGTGTAAAGCTCAGGAAACATGGTATAAGATATCTGAAAGAACCTGGCTTCTCAGTGTCACTTCAAGAGAGAGGGGTTTTTTTCTTTTTTGTTTATTTGTTTGTTGGTGTTTTGTTTTGTTTTGGTTTTTATTTTGTGGAAGCCCACTGTCTTTGAGCAGTCTCATGTCTTGCAGCTCCTGAATTGCTCATGTCTTTTTTTGGTGTTACCACAGAATTGCTAGTGAACAGATTCTCATCACTTAAAAGGCACAGATGTGGGATGGAGCAGCAGAGCTTACTCCCAAAACATACCTGTGAAGCACTGAGTTTGTGAAGTTAATAGTGAACAGGTAATCCTTCAAATGGTCGTGTCTTCAGAGCACTGCTATCTGGATTTATTTCTCTTTTGTTTTCTTTTCAAAATGAGCTAAGAGTGCCACATGCTTTTCTGGGCTGGTACCAATATGCAGGGCTTGCATCATCACTGTCATTGCCATCATTCAACAGACAAATACCTTTCCTAGATTGTGTTCTTTTGTGTCCCTTTTGGGAAAATTACTTTTTGAATTTTATTCATGTTGTTTATTCACCTTGTGAAGTATCTGTTCCTGAAAGAAACTCTGGTCTCAAGAAACTGTGACAGACATTCAAATTTCAAATCATCAAATGATAACGTAGGTAAAATATGTGGGTTTTTTCTAATTTTTCACCTTCTTCTTTCATGCACTTCATATAAAGATGCTAAATATCAGAAGTACCTTGTGCCCAAGCCTTGCTAGCCAAGCACAAAAAAAGCTTGGAAATTCCCAACACTTTGCTGATATATTACCTGCACTGATACTCAGGCCAATTCTGTATGTGAATGGTCTTCAACTGACAGAGAAAGTGAAGTCTGTGTGAACAGTAGAGGTGGGAGTATGAAAAATCAATTCCTCTGGGATATTAAGGGAATAGAGTTCAGTTTTGTGTTGGTTATCATCTGGAAATATTATCAGAATATCCAACTTATCCAATAAGTGCTGCTGCCTTTAGAAAACTCCGAACAGACTGAGTCAGAGTAGACGGGGGTGATGGAATAGCAATTCTGGGTTGGGTTCATGCTCCTGTATGTGTACACAGGACAGTATTTTCTCTTTTTGTGTGCAAGGCACATTCCTAAACTGTAATTGCAAGACTCTCCAAGTCTCTCTGGCTGCCAAATCCCCCCACTGTGACTCTAGCAGTGTTTTCCATTAGCTGTACTGAACAGTAAATATTATAAAGAAAATAACCAGCACTGAATATTCTGCTAATGCATTTAAACCACCAAGCCCCTGAAATTACTTTTGACCAGTTGTGTGCTGCCCCAGATTTCAAGGCCATTTACGACAGAACCCAATTTATCTTTTGTAGTTGCAGTCATTACTCTTAGTCCACCAGGCACTGCAAACTCTGATAGCCTCTTTATCTTCCTGTGCCCTACCTGCAGTATTTAAAATGTTAATATCTCTCCTTTGTTACTGGTTCAGCACATTGAATATTGAAGCTGTGCTTACAACACTGGAACCTTTCGAATATAATACATAAGAGAAAAAAAAATATTTCCTGTTCTGTAGAATAAAATAAGGACAACAGAAATCTGTTGACATAGTCACCACTGAAAGAATACACTGCATAAAAGGAAGTTCAGCAAAATGAATGGGCAGCAATGCTTGGCAGCACCCCAGGCTTTAAAATTAAATAGCAACTTAATTTTCTTTAGAAAAAATAGGGAGATAAAACTGAAATTATTCTTCCTGCAGTTAAGAACACTGCACTTCTTATATGCTCTTAAGACTTCCAAAATCCCATTTGAAGAATTAGTGTTTCTTGTCACACTTTTTTTTTTTTTTTTTTAAATAAGGAGACAGTATGTTATGTATTAGTTTCTTGGAATGCTTCTATTTTTATTTTATTTAATGGTGAATTCTGCTGCTCAAATAAGTTACAGTGGCACAAGTCACTGTCCAGAAATTGGAATAAAGTTACCAGAAGTGCAAATAAAGCAAATTAAGAAACACTGCAAAGAAAATTGCTGGCTAAAAAGGTGTGGGATATAAGACTTCTTCAGAATTCCTAGTAACATTGAGGTGACCTAGAAAAGTCCAAAAGCTGTGATACTGAACACCAAAGGCCTCCTTATGATCAGCTATGGCAAAATCAAATACTCCTGACTGAGAAAGTAATGGTGAGTGTTGGGGTTTGTTAAACAAATCTATATCTGTCTGAGTAATGGAGGGGGCATTGGTTGAGGTCAGGCAAAAAATTTCTTGGGTTTTGAAGTATGGACTAAATTTTCCCATGAAAAACATGGCTCTTTTCTGTGCTCTTTAAACCAGCTTTTGCAGAGATCAGAAAGCATTCTGTGGATACACAAAATGAGCTTGGAAAAAAACTATTTTGGATTAGGAAGATTGATTCAGTAATGACAGAGCTTGCTGAGGATCAGAGAAGTGGTTTTAGTAATGAAGACAGGCTTGGGGTTGGAGAAAGGAAGCAGACAGTAAAGGTGAAATAAGATGAGGAGGAAAAATGGAAGGATTGCACCTGCACGATGGGAATGGGGTCCCCTCTGTGGGGCTGCCTCCGACACACTCAGTAAATGCCCTGTGAAATGCCTGTCTGAGCCTTTTCCTCTCAGTTACAGGGACTCCACCTCTCCAGAGAGCTGCAGGAACACACTCACTCTGAGGGCTCACAACTCAGGAAGGGTCTGCAGTTCTCGTGCTTGAAACAGAAAGTTGGGTTGGAAGAGAAAATTTGCCAAGAACAGTAAAAAATTAGGTGTTCTTACTCACCTCCGAGGCACCTCATGGAAGTTTTATTTCATCTTTTGGACATTTCTGTGGCAGACAGAGGTGATTACTGTTTCTGAAACACCCCTTCTGAAACTCAGGTTTTGTCCCACAAAAGAAAAACACAAACAAAGTAACCTACAACTTCTCCCAGCTGACTGTGATGCAGGAACATGTGGAAGCCAGACCTTCCACTGTTCAGAGGCAGAAAGCAAGAAGGGCCCTTTATTTGTTCCACTGTGTTTGGAAGGACAAATCTTAGTGGATGCTTAGGAAAGGAGAGCAGAGGGTCCCTGATGCTGCATGGTTATTTTCCTCACCTGTGAATTTGTCCCCACTGTCTGAAATTACATTTCTTTCCTGCTGGGTTGAAACAGTGAGGAATGGAACTGAGCTTCACCAGCTGAAGCGAGAAATGGTTTGAAGTTCAGCTGGGAATTGGCAAGTACCAGTTTAATACTCTCTTTCAAGATATACTGAGTTTAGGAGAGCTTACTTACTTCATATTTATGTAATACTCTAGTAACTCTACACTGTCTCAACAAATCAAGTCAGTTGAGTGTTCTCTCTGTAGGCTGAGGATGTCAGGTTCCACAAAAGAACGTGTAAATAATTTGCATCACCCAGGCACGGAGAATTGTGGCCGTGGCTCTCTGTCCTTGCCTTCTTTTGAATTAAATGCTGTGCTGCCCCACTCCAGTGGCATGCCAAGTGACTGTAGGCAAAGCATATGGTCAAACTGCTGTGCTTTGTCAGCTAAAACGCCCTCTCTCTTTTAAAACAATGTTACAGCTTTAATTTATTACCGCTTTTCTGTGCTCTGGGAAAGCTCCTGCGAAGGAGGGTGTTGATTTCCAGGCTCAGCTCCTGAGGAGTTTGCTTTATAAGGTGAACTCAAGCAGTGCTGTGAGCATCTCAAGGTCTTTCTTCATCTGCTCAGGAGTCAGGAGTGTTGGTAGAAGCTTTGCCCTGCCATCTGAGTCTCAGACTCCCTTCTGTTAAGGGATGCACCACACCTTGGGGAGATTCTCTTCTGAGACTGATGTCCACTTGTGCCAGATGCTGCACCACTGCTTTCTGCAATCTGCATAGGATTTAGCCTGGATTAATCAGATTGTCTATTCTTCATCTTTATTCTTTACTATGCCAGGATGGCAGTGGGACTTTACATGCCAATACCTGCTGATAATGGCAAAATGTTTGAAAAGCAAATGGCAAAGTTAAGTACTGTAGCAGAAGCTGACTAAATAATAAAGCTTCTGAAATGTATTAAAAATTTTTGTGGTTTGCAAACCAGCAAGAAAAAGACAGAACTGCCATTTAAGAAAACATTTGTAATGCAACTGGATGACTGTGACAGATTAAACGTTTTCATCCTGGAAGAAAACATTGCTAGCTGGCCAGAATTGAGTAAAGATGAGGAAATCCTTTGCATATATTTAAGTGTGATACTTTGTGGGAAATTCAGGTGTTAGATATGATTTAAGGTGGCTCTGATATCACGCAAATGTCATGGAGCTAGTGACAGAAGAATTTTTTCAATTGTGCTGTCAAAACTAGAAGAAACTGGAAAGTGACCTACCAGATTTACTTCATGTCCTTTTCAGTTATTTTTGCAATACCTACAGCTACACTAAAAATACTGTTGTTTGGGGGGGGAAAAAAGTGTTTACTCGGTGTAGAGATTTAATATTTTGATTTCTTTGCTCAGGTGCTGAAGTCCTTTTGACTTCATAAGTTACTTCCTGATGTAGTGAGCGGCCATGGGCTTTTCATAACTTGTAAAACTGCACCAGAATAACGAACACAGGTAATTATCTGATGGCATTAACCACCTAAGTCTGCCTTTTGCCATTATGCTCAGAGGGGCAGCAGTGCATGCGTGTGCAAACAGCAGCCACCTCAGTGTGGGACTGAGTGCAGCCGTGGTGGCCATTCTGAAGCACTGGAACATGATCCTGCTGCTTCATGATCTGGCTTGTGATCTAAAATGGCAACCAACAATGAGTTTGGGTCTTTTTTTGCAGTTAATTTTCATGTGAAACCTCACACAAGGCAGATTGGTTAAGGCTTTCAATCCTACGCATAGGGGAGGATTTAAACAGAAAGCTGGGAGAGTTTTACTGTGGATGCTCTCTCCACATGCCCAACAGAGCTCTCTTTTACCCTCTTTTCAAAAGCAGGGTCCTTCCATGCTCTGTTCCACTTCTTTACATGTTCATCTTTCACCAAAACTCAGGGAGTTTCAGGTTTGAGTACAGTCCTCAAGCCAAAGGTACATTTAGTCTTCTGGAAGCACAAAGATATTCCTGCAGATTCACAGGCACCAGAGAAATCACAGACATCAAAACTTTTCCACTGCTGAGAGGACACTCAGTGAACTCCAATGTGCCTTTTTAATTATGTCATCAATAGAAGGTCTGGAGAAATCTTAATAAGGTTCTGTGTTGCTAGAAAAATTTCTGTTTGGCTCATTGGCAATGAAAGGTGTATGAGTGGATGGATTAAATATATGCCTCCCATTTAGCCAACTGTGAAGAGCCCTTAAAGAAAAACCCTGTCTCTTTTCTACTTCATGTTTATTCCATGAGAAAATCCTGAAGAGATTTTAGGGGAGGGGGGTTTAGGAATTTGAATTTGTCTCAAAATGAAAATGAAGGGTAGGAAGATTGTACAAGCACACACCACACCTTGGTAAGCACTTTGAGGGACATTTTGAAAGTCTGAAATGGACATACAAAATAACTATTTCCTCATATTCAGCAAAAACCTGGAAATGGCTATGGAAACTAAAATGATTTCTGAAACTCACAAAGTGGAGACCAAGCACACACATGACATGAAGAAGCTCTTTCCAGCATCCTCACTGTTCTTATTCACACTCAAATTAGTGATAAATGCGCCAATACTTTCAGGAAGAAAGAGCCTCAAATATTTTGAGCCAACAAACAGAGGCTAAAATTTGGGGCTCGGTTATTAAACAAATAGGTTAGTCAGGAGATCTGAAAGGGGAGATGTAAACAATTCACATTCCTGGTGAAACTGGAAGCCTTCCCTTAATGTTTGCTTTTTTTTTTCCATGGCTCATTTGAGCTCACTGGAATCCCACCCAGCAAAACACGGGTTCCCTAGATGAGTTTGGAATATGTCAGACATGCAGCAAGCTCTGGGTGCTGAAGGTCTGTGCTGCACCGCGCACCGTTTCCAGCCTGTACCTTTGTGCTCCAGCCCCTCCGTGCACGGCAGGAATGTTTCCAGCAGGACTGGATCTGCTTTCCCCCAACAAAGGGCCTATAAAGGTTTGCAAATTTAGAGAACGGTTGCTTTCAGAACAAATATTTTGGCTTGTACCCTGCGTAATCTGTGAAACTCCACAGTGCAGTGATTTCCCTCGAGTCCACGCAGCACAACAATAAATCAGCTAAAATCTAATGCACTGTCTGCAAGGATGGAATGCGCCGTGGTTTTCTTTTTGTAAGAGGCACACATTAATCTTGAGTCTTCAACCCAATACACAGCAGAACTTACAAAACTCTTCAGATATCTGTAGCTGTATTTCTACTGCTTTCATTGAGCTTTTGTTTCCCAGCCTCTAATAGCTTTAAAGCAATGATGATAGTACTGAAAAGAATACTCTGCTGTATCTTTTTGCTGTAAACTGCATTTGAAAGGTTTGTTAAGTCTGAGTTTTCTTAGAAGAACTTGGGTTTTTTGTTTCTTTTCCCTTTGAAGAGCATGGGATATCTTGATGGTTTGGCTCTGTTTGTATGAGTAGGAATTTTCAATTAGACACCTTTATTTCAGTGACATCCAATATTATTTCCCACTTAACAGAGAAAACAGAGGCCAAGGCCTCGGCACTGAGTGGTTGACTGACTTGAATTTCTAGAGTTCTGACTTTTCTCTGATGCAGAAAGTGCTTCAGTTACCAGTCTCTCCAGCCCAAAAATTTTTAAAGCCAATTTACTGCTGTGTTTGAGCAGTCATATGGAAGTGCCAACTCAGTCAGGGTTATGATTTTGCTAAGAAGAAATACTGTCTAATCCCATTTATTTCAGCATGACTTTTTCTCTCACATACTAAATCTTGCTCTTGGTATCCCCAGGTGGGATCAGGAGATCACAGAATCATAGAATGGTTAAAGTTGGATAAGACCTCTGAGACTGTCAAGCCCAAGCAATAACCCAGCACTATGTTCCTCACTAAACCGTGTCCCCAGGGGCCACATCTGCCTGGTTTCTGAACAATAGATGTGTTCAAAGGGTTTGTGAATGCCCCCTTAGCACTAGGAGAGACACATTGCCCGCTGCAGAAGCTGCATGAGGTCCCACCTTATCACAGTCTGCTCCTCCCACACCCTTCTACTTGCTCAAATGTTTCCTCTAGGTAAGGGGAAGGGGACATTTTTAGAGGTGATCTTCTTTCAAATGGAATGGCCCTCTGAGAGCAGATAAAATTGCTGTTGAGACGCCTAATTGGAAGTGATTTGGTCTTGCTAATTTCTTGCTCGGGTGTTTTGTTTTCAGCTGTCTGTCCCCAGTGTTCCACAGCCACTGTCACCCGGGCATTGTTTGTGCAGCTCCCTCAAATTCCCTTTCAAGTGGTGTCTAAACTTCAAACTGTTTTCCTTGCAGGCAGGTCTACAGAGATTTACTGGGATCATGGGAACCACAACTAGTCAGCAGGCGAGAGGAAAGGGCCCCATTATTGGCTCTGTCAGGAAAATTCTGATCGTAATTAAGCTCTGCTTAAGATTTATGAACCCAGTGCAGTGGGCTTGATTGGGCTGCTTATCAGTTTAGGGGAACCTCATTATTTCAATTTTGAAGTGAAATCTGTTTTAGAACAGACACAACTCAGCAGGACCTTTTATTGAAATATTTGGTCTGCTTAATAACGGGTGGCTACTTGTTAATTATTGGGGTGGGGAAGCTGGGCTCATTATTGGGATGAGTAGTCACGTCATCCCAATATTTTTCACATCAGTTCTTTGAAAAAGTCAAGTAAGACGTGAACAATAACAAGAAAGTTCATGCAAGCTCTGAACTTTCAAGTGGAATAAGTATTTTTGCACTTCAGAGTAAGAAAAAAAATTTTGTTTTAACTACAAAAGAATTAAAATTTCTGTTTCCTGCATAATCTGTTTAAGGACATTAACACTTCCACCAGCTACAACAACAATAAAAATAAGGTAGCAATTTTTTCACATTTGGAATCAATCTATAAAAACCTAAAAACATATCTCTGGTCACTTGTTAGGTCAAATACAAGTAAAAGATTAGCCAATTTGAAAACAGAGTCATATTTGGTTCAAAAACAGGAGAAAAGTGAACATCACTGGAGCAAATCCCTGGTGTTCCTTGAGAGCCTTGTAAAGGTTTTGCAGACAAACTGAAATGAGTATTGGGATGGTTTCCTAGCACTACTGGAGCTGTGGCACCCCTTAGGTACTTGTTAAATCAGGTAATTCCTTTTCATCCTCTTGTAACTATATTATCTAGTGACCAGCCCCTTTATGAAAGCAAGAGCAGAGTTATTTCCATTTGAAAATACAGACTGGTCCAGAGTCTTTTATTGTTTTTTAGTTGTCTTAGTTTTTTTTAGTTTTCAGTTGTTTTAGTTTTATTGTTTTTAGTTACTCATACTCCGCTTTACTGGAATGGGTGGAATTGCTCAGTACTTGATCATATTGTGATCACTTCATTGTCTGAAGAATCTCTTCCCCTCCACACAGCCAATTGTTGTTCTTGCCATACTTGGGGATATCAGTTTGGTTCCTTTTCAGTCTTTTTTAAAGGGTGCTTTTCCTGATTTCTCTAATTTTTCACAGAAAGGTAACTCCGTATCTTTGCTGCTACCAACTCTAATATCGCAAGTCAAACACCACTTTATAAGTGATCCAGTTTTTTTTCCTGTTTCCCTTTTTTTTTTTTTTTAACAGGAATGAAGTGAAGTATAAACATTTCCTGCAAAAGTACATATAATAGAGGCTTGTTTGCCAAGTGGTTTTATTTTCCTCCTTGGCTGTGACTCTCAGAAAATGTTTAAACAGTAATGTAAAAATAAATGAATAGATTTTCTTCATTACTATTTTCTTTCCCTGCAAGAATGTATGCCTCAAGGACACAGGGGTATAGAACAGATTAATAGGGAAATTTTAGTGGGAGCCCCATGTTAAATATTGGCAGTACATCACTGTACTGGAGAAAAATGAAAGTTGGTGCCCATGGAGCTCTGCCTGATAACTGATTGCAAGACGCCTTCAAGGCTGCAATTTATCTTCGAGAAATACAATAATCAGATCTGTGTAAGCTTGGGCTGTCTCTCTTCAGTAAAGAGGCAGATATGATTTCATTATTCAATTCCTGTGAGGTCATTAGTGAACCTGGAAATCTCTTCAGCCCGTCTGTGTTAGCTTGGCTTCCAAGAAGGAGAAGAAAGAATAAATCCATCCCTAACAGTGTCAGAGAAGAACTGAAGCCCCACAGTTTATTTGGACCCACTTAGGAAGGAAGCGGGGCCGTTCCTTGGTGCTGCCATGCCATCATGATTCTCAGCAAAGAGCCTACTGTGCTACCCACACCTTTGCACCTAAATCTGAACTCTCCTACTCACAAAAGGAACTTGCAGGATCTTGCAAGTTCAGTGATACTAACACACACCTATTAACTCCTGGGCACCATCAACACCTACACTGGCCAGGTATTTCTAAAGTATAAATGAGTACTTAACCAACGTTTTCCAAATACCTTTTTTTTCTCCCTCTTCAATAAGAAAAGCTTTTACTGAGAGAAAACTCTTCCCATGGGGGAAATGGTATAAAAATGCACGGTTTTGGGGGTTTTTTTAGGTATACATTTACATGTAAAAGGTTATCATCTATCACCATCTCAAAGTGTTAGCTCCTGTTTCAATGAAACAAGGTGTTACATAAGGCTTAAATCACTTCACCAGCCACAGAGAGGAAAATCAGATGGTGTATATTCGATCTATCCAAACTATTTCACATTTATTACACATGGGTAGCACCTAACACCTTCACCCAGCCACAGAGCAGCAGAACAGTGAGCTGCCTTTTTGTGTTACTCCACTACCAGGCATTGTAGGAGTTTTTTGTCATACCCAGGAATACCTGTTAGGAGATGGTAACAGGAGGTCGGAGCATAATTAAGGACTGAAACATCTTAGGGAGAATTTATTCTGTGTTTACAGGAGCACCTGCATTTCAGGCTAACCCAATCCAGCTCTCCTGATTTCAAAGTGGCAGCAGAGAAACAAGCTTGTTTTCACTGAAAATGCCAGGAAGGGAAATAAGAGGAAGAATTGCAGAGTGGGATCCAAACCAAGAGCAGGAAAATCAGAGCAATAATAATAATGAAAATGTACTTAAAAAAATAAAAAAAGGAAAGCAGGAGGAAAGCAGAAGAATCACGTTGGGGTTATCATAGCAGAATTTGGAGTTCTGTCCTTTTTGTATTTTTCCTGGAGGCTGCGAAGAGAGTGAATAGGAAAGCAGAGCATTAATTCAGACTGAAAAATCCATTTGTCAACTATGAGCTGTAGGAATCCCTCCTATTGTTTTTTCAGCTTGAATTCTCAGAAGTGTTAGAAGTTACTTTTTAAGTACTTCTTGAATCTTTCTCCCCTCTCTCTACCTATATGCTCTCAAGAATTTTATAAATATAAATATATATAGATATTTATATTTGCATCTACAAGAAAGGAAATGATAGCCCTGAATACAATTAGGTATTAATGACACTGCTAAGGGGAAATATTTCCTTTCATCATCCCCTTCCCCGTTGAAGTGCTGTGCAGGCCTTTCTTGCCAGCTGCATCACAAATGGAAACAGCCAGAGGAGCCATTTACGTGCCATTACGAGGTTGTGAAACAAGTCTGCCAAGCGCCCTGTTCTCTGAAAAAGCCCCCTTGATGCCGCTGCTTCGGGCAGCACTGTCTCAGTGGGTTTGGGCATGCTGCTGGAAGCGGCTCAGAGAGGAGCAGAGGATGTGCAGAGAGAGGGACAATGTGCAGAGCAGCGTTTGCTCACACGCCCTGGTTTTGATTAGGCTGAAACCCCCTGACACTGCCTGTCTCCTGCCCGGGAGCTCGCTGTTTTGTGTGCGTGGCCGTGCCAGTTTTCCAGCCTCCTTTCTGGACACTTATTTAAATCAGATGTCTGCACTGTAGGGCCTGCAGCTTGCCTCGGCAGGGGCAGGGGTAAGCAAACAGCACAGAGCCGTTCACGTGTGGATACCAGCCTCGAAAGGGCAGGAATTAACAAGGAAATGACAGCTGGAACAAGGAGTTTTACTCTCAGATTGCAGAGAGCCCGGGTTTTGGGCATCTGCAGGGGCTCGTGCCCCGAACAGACAGGAGTGGCCCACGTGAACTTTTTCAATAAACTCTTGCCTTGCCTTCAAGCACATGAACCCTTCCTGTGTTTTCACCCTCAGGCCAGCTTGTAATTTTCTCCAAAATCCCAGGGTGATTCAATTTTCCAATATGGGAAAATTGAAAATTGCTGTGTGGTGAGAGCAATCCGCTTGCTCCGTGTGGCACTGGTGGCAGGGTGGGTACAGGGAATCTTTGCTTTGAACATCCATGCCAGCACCGGCAGTCGGGGTGCCAGGAGGAGCTGTGTTTCAGTGCCAATCACCTCTGAGGCGGCTCAGACCCCTCCGTAGGCTGCTCAAATCTCCTCCTCTGTTGGGGTGTAGCTGCCTTCCTGTGAGAGAGACGGGCAGCACTGGTGGCAGCAGCGAGAAGGGAGCTGATGAAGGCAGAGAAGAGCCCCGTTGGTCTGTGTGGAAGAGCTCCCTGCAGCAGCCCAGGTGCTGGAGCAGACGGTAAGCACACGTGGCCTGGAACGCGGCATTTCCACACGAGCCAGCAGATTTTGTGTTATGACTGGCCACCGAAGAACAAAGCCATCCAACTCAACGTTTCCCTTCATCATCACAAGTGCTTGCTCTGTATTAAAATGAGATGCCTGCAGGACTAGGTCACAGCAAGAGAAAGGGTAAATCTTGTCAGAAATCCCTGTTGCCCTGGCAGGATGCAGGCTCTGTGGCTTTGGCTAGAGCGCATCCGCGCCCTGCGCTGCACCCAGGGCATCGCACGTGCCTAGCTAAGGGTCAGGTTTGGCTCTCTCCCAGCTGCCCTGGAACCTGTTTAACTTTCCCTTCAGAGACTGAAAAGTTCATTTTTTTCCCAGGGGCAAACTGAGGGACAAAGGAGGTGCTACAGCAAGATGGTCTAATCCCCTGTGAATGTTTTTGAGAGGCTGGTACCTAACTCGGAGCACGTGGTGGGTCCGTGTCCCTTGGTGTCCTGAGGTCTTGCCTGCTGCTGGAAGCATAACCAGCTCCATCCACACCTCCCTCCTGCATGCCTGGGTTTCCTTCCCAGGGAAGGCAAGGCACAGGCAAAGACGAAACGTTTGTGGGCAAATCTCATCCTGATGTAAGTTCAGAGCCCAGCTGGGCTCAGTAGAATTCCTTCCAGCCTGTATGTTTTTGACACGGCCAGTGTATGAAGTTTGCCACCAAAGAAAATCTTCTAAGTGCCAGAATTGTTTCTGGGAAAATAAACTGTGTGGTGCTCTGGATGTTTGTTAGTTTTTATCTTTTTGTAGCAAAATGCTTCTTGGAGGCTTGTGTCTTCTTGATATTTTATCAGGGGATTTCATACCGTCCTTGGAGTTATTTTGGTTTGCAGGGTAAAGAACAATGGGGGAATGATAATATCAATTGCTTCCTCATATTGTTTTTATTTATTTTTTTTCCTCCTATGTTTTGGGAAATAGTTGGATTTTACATGAGGCAGCACACTGAATAGTCATCTGTTGTCCTGGGTCAGTTCATGCCAGACAAATTACTCTGGGAAACAATTCTCTTCTGACCTTCATTTTTATGAATACTTATATTATTAGTTGCTTATGTGGATCATGTGAAGCAGTTTTGTAAACATATTTTTACCCTGTGCTCTTCATCACATATTTGGTGAAGTGCTGTAAAAGGACAGCATATCTTTGTAGAGTTGGGTTGATTTTTTTTTTGTATGATGAACTGGTAATGAATCTGCAAGTTAGGTTAAGGATTGATGTGAATTTATCACAGACTACAATATAGGCTCTGTTCAAATTACATAATTTTCTCCAGATTTAATTTTGTTACAAGGTAGTATTTTTCTGAGATTATTCAGTAAATAGGAATGATAATTCCGCAGCATTTCACAAAATTAGTTGCATTTCATTTATTGGTAAGAAATGCTGGCCACCAAACTCCTGATGTCAAACCGTAAAAGAATAAAGAGTGTTCCAAAATTATCCCTCCAGGGAGAGTAATTTTTTTCCAGAGGAATAGCTATTCTCTGATCTCAGAAAGCATGAGAAGGTGTACATCAAAAAGTCAGAGGGATTTCTGATTACATCCACTTGTACCCGCTCCTCATTCTTTTTGTTTTGTTTTCTTTTGGTTTTGCCAGTTTTTAAGCAAGACAACAAAAAAAAGTTGTCCACTGCTTTTGAAAGTTTACAAAACAATTGCACAAACAGGGTTTATTCATCCAGCTCAGCCATGTTTCAGTGGGTCTTTTCTGGTCTTAGGGAAACAACCTCAGCAGATGTTTTTCATCACTGCTACGGTACCAGGAATGTGACCAGGAAAGAAGGTAGTGTGCCCAGAGAATTCCAACTCCTCAGTCAGCCTGGGAGCTGCAGTGGCTCAGGGAACATGCAGAGAGTTCCCTGGCAATACACAGAAAATGGCTCGACTGGCACCAGAATCACAGAGGAATTTCAGTGCCTCATCCTAACTTTGCACACCCTCTCTCACACTGGTCTGTGAGCATAAAGACCAGAACTAACAATGTGGGCCATTGTGTTAGGAAAGCAAATCTCCTAGCAGGGATGTCCCTGGTTAGTCATTTTGTGGTTCGATAACAATTTTCTCCAGTAATCTGTCTTCCCTAAATAAACTGAACTGCTTAGTTGTTTGGATTGAGATAGCCCAGACTGGCTGTGAGTAATTTATTTTTTCAATTAAGACATCTTTATGATTTTCTGCATTTGTTGACTGGGCTATGAAGGCAAGTTCCCAGAAAACCTTTGAGATCCTGGGGGCAGGACAGGGTAGGGGGCGGGAGAGAAAGACTGTTTCCTCCAGCATGCTGGTTTTGTTGGGATAGACACAAACCAAACCCAAAAAAGCCTTTCTGAGTGGCTTTTTGTTCATTTGTTGGATTTAGTTTGCTTGCTTTCAGGATGAGGCCCACAAGGCGTGTTGCAGAGATTCTCTTTGGCATCAAGTGTCCTTCTCCCTTTTGCAGCAGCAATCAGGCCTGTCTGATCACAGAACCCATGTGTAGCACACATCTTTGGTGTGCAGCTCTGATGGAATCGTGTGGTACAGGACATGCCTCTTCCAAAACTCAGCTTCTTCATGCACACCTGTGCTGTGGCTGACACAGCCTTTGCTGCTGCTATCCAAGCAGCCACAGTACTGCTCCTCACCTTGGAATGAATGCAAGGAGCAGACTACGCTCTGTATGTCAATATTTCAAAGTCAAATCAGGCAGAATGGGCTCCAGTAACAGACAAAGGGACAGGAACCAGGATGGGCATGTGTTTAAGGTATCAGGCTGAGGCTTGGCAGATCTGGTTTCAGTCTCCAAACCTGTCAAAGATCTTTTGTACTATCTCCAACAAGCTGCTAAGTCTTTTGGGCATCGGTTCCCCGGCTATAAAGTGGGGGATGATATCATCTGGCCTTGAAGAATAATTGAGGGGATGAAGTTGTTTGCTAGGGCTCGACGGTAAGATGGCAAGGGCTATTGCTGCAGCCTGATCTCACAGGAATGATCTCATTGCTTAGTGGTTTAGGTTCCAAATCTGCCAAGTGGGAACAATAACTTTGCTACCTCTTCGGGTCTGTTATGAAGCTTACTTCAGGAATAGTTGAAAAAAAAAGCCCACTCTCCTTTACATTCTACTCTCTCTCAAGGGACTCCAGGATAAAACAGCAGCTTCCTCACAGTCACCAGAGAGTTTTATGCTGAAGGGTCTTGGCTCAAATATCTGAGCCAGTTAAGGCTTTCCAATGTAAACCCTCAAAGAAGGGATCATTTAATGATTGCCATCTTCATTTAGATTCCTCTTAGTCTTTTGCCTCGTGCGTTGTAACTCTGGCTCGTAAGTTCCTCCAGCAATTTTCTCATGTTGAATTTGTTATTCCAAGAGCAGGAGGACTGGATTCATTAGTTAAACTCCTGTACAGCAGGAAGAATGATGCCAACAACAACTGATTGTCAGTGCTTTTCTCTTCAAGACTGTGCTTAGTCTCTGCTGTCGTTTGAGCACTAAATCACTTTAAAAAAAGGAAGAGAGAAATGATTCCCAATTAAAGAAGCAATAAATAAAAAAGATGATGATACCTCTCCCAGTTTCTTCAAGCTAGAAACTTGGAAATTAATATGGTGCAATAAGTTTGAAAGATGCAGTCAGATGTCTGATGTGTACTACAGGAATATTTCCTCTCCCGGTGTAAATTACACACATGTGTGTTTTTATACACCTTCCCTCTTTCTTGTCAAGCCACATTTTGCTGCATCTTTTGGATGTCCAGTTGTTCTTCCCAAAACCTTAAACCAAATCACAGTAACTGGAGTGGGATTTGTATTTTGAGGCAAGATGGGAACCCTCACTTCAAAGTCTCCTGAAATTCTGAAGTCAGCTGTACCATTACTGATGGCAATACAGAAATGCAGCTGTGATGAAAAACAACCCCTGTACAGAGACATCATTTTTTACAGAAAGATCTATGGACTTGATGGGTTTGCTTTAATAATCAGGATATGCTGACTGCATACCTAAAAGAGACAAACGTGTTACATTGTGACTACCCCAAAATTTTAGAAGCTGTCTTGGTAGCAACACACACATGCAAGCTATGTTTTTATTAATATTATTTATTAATCACTGTTTAGAAATCACCTGTGCTAACTTCAGCTAAAAAAATGCTGTGTCCTGAGCCTTCACATCCCTATGCAGTGCCCATTTGTGCTGTATCAATCTTTTCTATCCCAGAAAAATTCCTACAGAGGGAAATCATGTTATTCTAGGATGAGGGAGGGTTAACAGCACATACATTTCTTTCAGTTTTTTTCATATTTTCTAAGCTTTCTTTTATATTGGCACCTCTTTTCCTGTGTTTTTCAGTTTTTCCAATAAACAGAGATCTGTCTATTGTTTTTATTAATCTGGTTCATATGAGGGGTCTCCTAAACAAGTTATTACTCTGCAGGGGATGAGAGAACAAATTTCTTAAAGATTTTTGGAATGTGAGGATGTCAGCCAAGTCTCAGGGAATTTGCTGGGGGTTAACAGCAGTTCTAACTGTGTTTTTTGATATGATCTGTTTTAGAGGGATTTCTCTTCTAGAGACCTAAGGGATTGTTGATTGATCAGGCTCTTCTTCAGGGCACATCAGGAAAACAGGAGGAATTAGCTCTCCTCAGTCCTATCTCAAGACTGAACAAATTTGCACAAGTGTACAAGGGGAGTCGAGCGTGACAAACAAATGCCAGTGGTGCTCATGCTTAAAGTGCTTCAAGATTGAAAAATTAATGGGAAAGAAATGTCAATTTTAAAAGCAAGTTGTGGAAATCTTTCATGTCTTTAAGAGAAATAGAAGCAAATAGGTAATAAGACTGAAATCTCATTTGGTTTAACATGAGCCGAGTAAGACAGCAATGCTTTCTTGTCCAACCACATTTGAAAGAAGAAGAAGAAGATATGGAAAAGGGAATCCCCCAAATTAGTTGTGTTCCTTTGTCTGGTTGGTTTTTTTTTTTAAAAAAACCCCATAAGTATTTTGTTGAGTTACATGTTTTTCTGACCTATATTTCCCTAAGAAATCGACACTTAAAATTTTAGAAAGTGTCTAAGATTCTCATCTTTTTAAACAAAAATATTTACCTCAGCTTGTAGTTTAAATTCAAGTACAGAAATAACCAGGCTTAAAAGTCAGCAAAGATGTAGAAATTACTGAGGTTGCCTTTGCACTTCTCGTAAAAATAAGAGCTAATTAGTGAAATTGCACATACTTGGTGAGAAGGAAAAAAAAAATATCCTTAAAAAAATTCTGTCTGCAAGTTTTTTTTTAAATATGGAAACAGATATGGAGCTGCCTCAGGTTTTTAAAAAATACTGACCAACTTAAATATTTTTGTTGTAGAAAAAGCAACGAGGAAGGTTGTATTTGTCAGTCCATGTGAAAAAAAAGACACAACATAATGGGATTTCTCTCACAGATGCACATGACTTTGGCAGACAAACAGTCACGGAATTTACAAATCTCTCTGGCAAATAATGAGAAGAAGAAAAGTCCTCGCATTGCATCCGCATTAAATTATTTCAGTTCTGGTTTACATGCCAGAAGTTTACATTGCATTTAGATATTACTTCTTCCCTGTGTACTTCTGACCTCGCCACTCTGAAGAGCCAGAAAATCACTTCCCTTTCCAGAATAGAGCAATAATTCAGGATGGAGCAGAAGGAGCTGTTTTAAATGGCTGGACTTCATCATCCCTTTCCCAAAGCTGACCTCACCTGGACTGATCAGTATGTGGGATCTTAGCTTTTCCTTCAAATATTAATTTACACTCCAGAGGTGTTAAGACCTAAGTTTACTTTGAACTTTGGGCTACATTGAGCAGGATTGGCGAGTCCCCAGTGCAGCTGGTCCCCATGGAGTGGCTGGGACGTGCCCTAACCAACTCCCTTCAGGCTTTTGTGCTGTTCTCCTACTCCCTGTGTGCCTGTGGCCTTGTCCCACTAGAGTCAGGAGTCAGAAAAGGGATGGTGGATACACACAAGAAATGAGGAATGTCTAGGGTCCTACACCATTGTCATTGACCCTCGGGGGCTCCAGCAACCAACGGGGTCACGCTGCAACCAAAATCCAGTGCCCTTGCTTGAAACCTCAGTCTAAGACTGAAAACCAAATACCAGCCGTTTGTATAAATGTTTTGTTTTTCTCCTCAGAAAATATCATATTTCGATCCTTTTTAACCCTGCTACTATCACAGAATGACAGAACTTTGGCCTAGTTTTAGTTCTACTAGTATTAATCACAGGGGTGTCTCTCCCTCTTTCTTCTTCTTGAAATATATTTTCCTTGTAAGAACAACATTGAACTTTATCCTAAATAAATCCTGTTGAAAATAATGCAGTAGGAAATATTACAATCTATCTTTTGTAGTGGTCAGTTTAACCATAATGCCTCAGTCTCTGGTATATAAACAAGGTATCAGTAGTACAGAAACAAATCTGTAGATAGCTTTCTGAAGAAATTTGCTGCATTTTTCTAACCAACCCTTTCTCAAGGCCAGTATTGAGAGAAGAATATTGATCTTACTTTTAAATAATTTTCATGAGACAAACAGCAAATTCTCTCTCTCTGGATGTCACTTCTATAAACGTAGCCCTCCTCCTCAGTTTTTTTTTTGTTTGTTTTTTTTTTTTTTTTTTTTTTTTTTTTTTNTACTCCCAGGGGAAATCTACTTTTATCTCCCTTCTTTTAGAAGCCCTGCTAGTACTGAGTGTCTGGTTTTATCGTGTTGTGATCATACGAGTTGCTTGCATTAGAAAGCTGGCAGGTAATAATTTAATGGATTACACAAGTGCTGTTGCACTGCATATTTTCCCTGCCTTATATACATTCCTATTCCTTCTATATTCTTTGGGGTACTAAAAGCAGCAGTTTATTTTGGCATTGGGGTTGTCTGGGGCTGTGTTTGCTCCAGCCATGGAGGCCTGCAGATGACTCCCTATCTTAGTGTCTCACTTGTTTCTTTCATGTGCCCTTCCACACGTGACTTCACTGAGTGTGTGTAGGGGTAAGACTGGAATAGGCTCTCCTTTTGGAGCAATAGGTGGAAGGATTAAATGGACAATTTCTGTGATTTTGAGTGATGCTCTGGTGAATTGCAGTTCAGCTCCTCAGGCTGAGGCTCTGATACCTCAGTCGTTCTTTGCCACTTCCTCGAGGTTGCCTTTAAGATATCACAGTTGTCTACAGCGTAACATTAATACAAAGGTCAAAACAACACAATTTCCAAAGTTCCCTCCCTATTCTCATTGGGGAGGCAATATCCAAATAGGGGATTTTGTGACTTTAGGTGGATTTAGAAATGTTAAACTAATAAATGGATCAAATCCCCTTACAAAATATCTCCTCCAAATTCCACTGAAGTTAACTAGGAGGAAAAAATTCCCATGTGACTCCTGAGGGATAACAGTTGTTAGCATTCACAAGCAATACTAGCTAGATATTAGGTTTAATGTCATGCCTGCTGGGTTTTAACCATCACTCCAAAAGCCCTGTGAAAATCTTGATGGCTTTTCTTAACAAAGCCCTACTTTGCCTCCACCATTCCCTCTGAATTCCAATCCTGCACTGCCACAGATGTCAGGGCAAAATCCTTTCCCCTTCAAATTGCTGTGATTACAGGCTGAAATCTCTAGCTCCTCATTTATCTCCACAGATTATCTGTGCTAGATAACGCTCAAGTAGAATAGTCTAATGATCATCTGATCAGTTTCTAAAGTCAGATTCACCTTTAGAGAAAAAAAGTTAGAGCCATTATGAAGTGGAAGGATCATGTTCTACAGATCTTTCAGGCTAAAGTCACGCATAGAGGTTTATGTGCAATGCAAATATAGAGCCTGGGGCCTTGCAAGAGCATTTACTCACATGAGTGCTCAGAATTTCCTAAAATGAGTGTGAGCTTGGACATAAAAAGATGGAACACATGGTCAGCAGCTGGGATTTATGAAGACCTCTATTTAATAAAACAGTAGTTACCACTGTGTGCTGCTGCTGCTGCATTCTTCTCTTGGCAGCAAAATGGTGGCACACCAGAAGAAAAAAATCTGTGGTTTTCAGTAGAAAAAGCATTTCCCATAGGCTAAGGGGGTGGAGAGAACAATCTTGTAGCAAAAGGCTGACTTCCTGATAGTTTTCTATAAGTTAGGTGGTTTTGGCTGTGG
>VZTR01032786.1:706401-722854 GCA_013400775.1 Chaetops frenatus
TTAATTTTGTGAGTGATACCTACTGTCCCCACATGTGGATGCTCACACACACTTCCTTCCTCTGAGGTTTACAAGGCTTGTTTGGACAAAGCCACCACTGACTCAGTTTAAGGTTGGTTTTAGTCCTGTTTAGGACAGGAGGTTGGAGCAAATGGTGGCCAGCAGTCCCTTTCAAGCAATATTTCTATGATTCATTAATTTCGTGCTGAATTTGAAAATTTGTATTACCTAATAAGAAACTTTTCAACAGAAAAACTGTAACTGGACCTTCTGCCACAAGGAAAAAATCGCCCAAAGCTACATATTCCCTGTTTCAAGTAAAACTGGCTAACCAGAGTGTATTTTCCCAGATGTTGGGGCTTCCTTGTAAACACTGCCTTTCTCAATTCATTTCTTTGTGGGAAACCATTTGTTTCAAATCCTACTCCAGCTTGCACCCAGAACCAACCAAAAACATCCATTTGGAGCTCAGGAGTTGGACCACTTAAAAAATGAAGTCAGCAGTGCCAGCTCTGTTGTGTGCAACAGACATGCATAGACAGTTTGAAGGACATTTGTCATTGTTTCAGTATTGGCCTCACAATAAAGACCAATAAACATTTAAAATAATGCAGATATGTGGGCTGGGTTGTTCAGGGAGGCATTTTCTGACTGTGGCAGCAGAGAAGGTAAAGAGGGTCAGTTCTCAGGCCCTACACATGGACTCATGTCTGGATAGATTCAGTAATTCATGTTTGAAATAACACACAGATTTATACTGGAACCTAACAGAGAAGGTAATATTGAAAAATCCCTAATTACCTAATCCCAACATTATTTTCAGCATACCCCATTTGCTCAGTCTTCATGATAATGTACAACAGAACAAAAATTGTATAAATTTCTAAAGAGTAAAAGGAAAATACAATGCCAGATTCTCAAGAGAGAATCACGAAAAATAGCATAAGAGATCCAGCAAGAAAAATAATAAAACATACTGGAGAGGGGAGTAATAATACAGAGCCAACAGTAGTCAATCTGAGAACACCTTTGGAAATTAAAGAAAAGATGTAGAGGTAAGTTTTAAAAAGTTAGAAGGGAATAAGTAAAATCAGTTTTTAGGGGGATTGTAGTGCCCCCCGCAGTTAAAAATACCCTCAGCTGCCAATTTCAGAAGTGATAGCAGATTCTTGAAAGAGCAGGTATTGTGTTACCCCGTGTCTAAAATCCAGCCAGGCCCAACACCTCCAAGGCTTTCAAAACTAATAATCCCAATTGAAAGCCAAGCAGCCACATTATAGCAGGCTGATGGAAAGAACATGAGGGGAGCATAATGTGGTTACAATAGCTCAGAGCAGTACTTGCCCTCACTGATTGCATTCTGGGCAAGACCCAAGCGCTGACATACCCCCATCAAAGGTTTGGAAAGGGGAAAAATTCTCTCAAACAGTACACTCACGATAAAAAATGCCAAGAGAAACAGTGGGAATCAACAAACCTTCCTCAGTATGTTTCTTAAAGTTTCCCTGTGGTGGAGGGTATTGCTGATGTATTTTTCATCCCTCCTGTTTTGACTGGGAGGTTCTGGTTTGCTGGAGGAGTTAGAAATATGCCTACCAGTGATACAGGCTGTGCCAGCTGTTTGGTTGCTGTTAGTGAGAGCTGATTAATGACATTAAGTGGTGTTTCTAACCTCTACCAACCAGGAATTCTGCTAGGAGCAGCTTTCACTGGAGAAACCTTAATTGTGATTCAAATACACAGGGCAATTTGCAGTAAGTTTGGACGTCTGGAGCTGTGGAAACAAATGAAAAAAACCCAAAAAGTTGCACTATTTACTCGGCATTTTGCTTATGCTTGTTTTCCTTTTCATGACTGTTTCCCATTAATACACTACAGAAAAAAACTGAGAGACAGAAATGATCACAGAAATAATTTTGCCAAATAGAGATGAATTCATAGAAGACGTAAGTTGCACATTTGTGAACCAGTGTTCACAGTGAATCATTTAAAGGGTGTAGCCATGCTGCAGTGACAGGGGTGACTTCCAGTAATGCATGTAGGCAAGGAAGGTTAAAACCAGCTGGTTTTGGAGCACACTCATTTACCTGCTTCTTATCTAGTAGTGATAAATAACAAATCCCTGGAAGTGTCCAAGGCCAGGCTGGATGGGGCTCTGACAAACCTCATCTAGGGGAAGGTATCCCTGCCCATGGCAGAGAGGTTGAAACAGGATGGTTTTCAAGGTCTCTTCCAACCCCAAGGGTTCCACGATTCTGTGATATCCCAGACCTGATCTACAGCCTAATGCATATTTCTATAAAGATAGATATGGATGTAGGTTGCATGTATGCCTATAAATCTACAGATACTCTGCCAGGAAATGCAACTGCTCCACAAGATGAAAGCCAGCAGAAGCAGGGCTGCCTGTGATAGTTATGTTCACCAGGCCCATGAACTGCTTGACATTTCTCCAGTGAAAAATGGCAACCACAGACACCCCACCAACGGGGCACAGCATTAAAGGCCACCACCAAGTCAATTGTCCAATATGCATTGCTTCTTTTCAGTAATATGTCACAGCTTGTGCATTCTGTTTAAGATTTAGCTGGTGAGTTAAATGGAAATGGTATTAATTATAGGCTAGAACTATGTCAAGCTTCAAAACAGCTGTAGGCTTTTAGTCCAAGAGTAAAAAACCATAAAAGCATTCTAAGCTTTTTTCCTCAAAGGGACGGGGTAAAGATATGACCACAAGACCTTTCATTATCTCATGAGGAAAGCTTCCAATGAGTCCATCTTCATGCCCTTTTTTCACCTCTCATGGGTCTCAGTCTCCCCCTCCAGAAGACAAAACTCCAGAAGAAAAGGGGATACAGGGAGTGACTTTGGGTCCAGATCCTTTCTGCTGCCTGTGCTCAGCTTGGTTTTCATAGAGAAACTGATTAAAGCTGCCAAATTTCTTATTCTTTTCCTAATTCTGCCAGTGTGCTGCTGCATGGGCTTCATCTGCTGGTAAACTTGGCTGGAGCATGTGTGCATACCCTGGCTATGAAGGACTCAATGGTCACTCTGTGTTTAGGTTCTCTGTTCACCCTGGGGTTATCCCTGTGATACAATGAGGCTCTCGAGGCCACTGGCACAGGCAGAACACTGTTTTTCTAATAACCTTTCAATAGGGAAGGAAAGTGTTCACAGCCAGGGACACAACCACAAAGACACTGAACCTGAGGAATGGGAAGAGCTTTTTTCTCCCCTTCCCTTTTTTTTTTTATTTCACTGGTGGGCTGCTCTTCCAAGCCAAGACCCATATTTTGACTGTGTGATAATGAAAAGCCTGTAACTATTTTACAGGCAACTGCATGGCTTCAGAACAACACACTCGGTTTCTTGTCTGCTATTTAACATCACAAACTCAGTGGCATTTGGTCCAGATATCACCCAGAGTTTGCTTCTGTTCTGACACTGTTTTGAGGACACTCTTGTTATCACTTGGCTTTTTACTGGGCCCACAGCCTGTTGCTGCTAAATGAGGCATCCCTAAAAGTGGAGTTATGCACTCACTGTGAGAGGTAGGGATCTTAAATTGCTACCAACCTGAGGAAGGTGGCAAACATGAACCCAGTGCAAGCTGTAAGCCACCATCCAATCACATCTGACACATTTGATTGGGAGGCCTCTGCAGTGATAACCACATATTAATTCCCCACCTTTCTTTCCCAGTCTCTACTGGTGGGGTTTTTTCTGCCTTCTACCCTGATTGTCTACTCTGGGAAGCTCAAAATGTGCAATTCTGTGTGTGTGTGGCATGGTGTGGCATAAAGACACTTTTGGGAATGTTCACTCCAGCCAAACATGAAAAACATGGTCAGCCACACAGGCAACATCTGCTGCAGGTAACACATACAAGTGTAGAGATGAATTCGCTGAAATATGAATCTATATTTTGTATTTTACATTACACAGGCATGGTTTGGTTCTGTCTGTAAAGATAGATTGGTTTAAATTCTTTTAAATCTGGGGGTATTTTAGTCTGATTTCTTTGTAAAAGTTTTACTAAAATCCACATATCTTGGCCACATGCTTGTTAACCCTCTTTCTGTGATATTTCTTCAAAATAAGATTAGTGTTTCCTGCTGTTTGAACAGTTCAGTACTGTCCCTTATGCATTTCACTTTATATCATTTCATGAAAATACCATCTACCAGCTTTGCTGCATCTGTGGCCAAGCCTCTCAAGCTTTCCACCCAAAATAATTCAAAGATCACTTCTGTTACTTGGATGAATTACTGGTTTTAAATAATTTTATAGTAATCTGACTGTTGACTCAAACTCCTGCAGAAGATGCAAAAACTCAGGAGGTGTTCCCTTCTATTAGGGATAAATTGTGGGGGAAAAAGAGTAATTTCTCTGTTATTTTCTTTATCTCATATAATAAACAGGAAGATATATTGGAATTAATGTGTAATTAGGATTTGGTTTTGAGGAAGAGGGAAAATTTTTTAGAGGTCATTTTCACCTCAACAAAATTAATCTGCCCAGGGAATCAACCTGGGGGTGTTGAATCTCGGTGCTGAATCTCCTAAGGGAAGTTTGAAAATCAGTCACGCCTTCCCACAGAGCAGCACCCATCATAAAATCTGTTTTTCTACGTGGCAGCCTGTGAGTTCTGTCCTCTTTGCTGCCACAGCCCTACATTAGGGATGTCTATCTTCCAGTGAAAACTCCTGATGGGATTTTCTAGCCATTCCTAGCAAAGAAAGTTTCTAACCACAAAATTGCACATATGAAGAATGTGAGTAACTTACATCTGCAAAGCCACACTGAAATATCCTCCCTTCTGTGATACCAAGCTTGTGTGAAATTTCCAGGGAATAAATTCAAGTGCTGTCCTTTCTCTGCCGCTGCATAGAATTGATTTACTAGGATGGACTGCTAAAGACTCATTTAAAATCAAAAAATTATTCCATTTTCCTTGCACATCTCAAGCATTATCAGCATCTGCAGATAAACACAGGTATCAGGCCTTGTATTCCCATGAATACAAAGTTAAAAACACTTCTAAATAAACCACCATGATTTAATACTCTCTGTGCATTTAATAACTTAGATTATCATGCAGATTTAAAGCCTGAGATCCTGGAAAGTATGTGTATGTATTTCCATCTTACTTCTCTGATCTGCTCTTTCTCATTGAAAAACTCCCAGGGGTGATGGCTTCTATTCTCTTACTCTAATTCATAGATAAGGTTTGAAGTTGACAGATATACAGCTTTTGGTCATGGTTTGTAGATAAAAAAAAAAAAAAAAAAAAAAAAAAAAAAAAAGGAGAAGAAAAAANAATTAAAGAAAAAAAGGAGAGCATAAAATGAAGGAATATTTTTCTCCATGGAGGATAAAGTGTCATGTGAGGCTTTAACTGATGGTAGTTATAACATGATTCAGTTATGATATCAAATAAAATTTTTTAATGCCCTTAACATAGCACGAGTTTTTTTTTTTTCCTTTTCCCTAAGTTTATTATGTCTTTTTCCAAAGCTTCACAGAGTTTTTTTTCTTTTAATTTTTATGCTTTTGGAGTGTGAATTGATGACTGTGTATCATTCTTACAGAAATTTACAGCATACAGAAGCTTTGACAAAGAGCCATATGGGATGACTAGTTAGATTCTTTGTTGCTGGGGTTTTTTCTCCCCCTCTTCTTTATTTTTTCTTTATTTCTTCTTTGGAATAAAAGAAGCAGAGATTAATTTGAGAAGCTGAGCTGGAGGGATTAAAAAAGAATTTAAACCTATTGAGATACACTTCAGTAGGTTTCAGTGATACAAATGGCCCCTGACTTTGAGACTTTCTATTTCTGTCAAGGCAGGGAGATCATATTTCTCTCTTTCCTTTTGAGTATGATGCATTAAAAAACAACTGGACCAATTAAGACAGGGCCAACTATTCTGGAATGTGCAATCTGACAACTAAAAGGGGGACCTGGGGGTTCTGTCTTGTGTTTAGGGGTTTTCTTGTTTGTTATCTTTTACTGCATAGGGATGAGTAAAAACCATAAGCTGTTTATCCTGACTCCAGCTCTTGAAATTTCTGTTCAAATGAAGTGAAACTCAGATTGAATTACTCCCTGATCTGGATTCCAAATGCAAATCCAGCCAAAAGATGCTATGAACTCCAGGGTACTTCATTGCTATGAGGCTGATACTTTTTGACATGCATGTTGTTTAGTCCATCATTTTTAGGTGTGTGGCAGCAGTCACCAGATTTGAGCCAGCAGTGTCCTGGTGGCCAGGAAGGCCAGGGACATCCTGGGTGCCCTTCCAACCGGACCCATTCTGTGATTTTGTGATTTAGACCAGAATCAACTTGAACTTTTGTGTGCTTTATTGACAGACTGATTATCAGAGGCTGTCAGATCAGTGCCTAAGGGTCACAGCAGTAAAAAGCTTCAGTTTAAAATCTGGAAAAATGAATGCTTTTCTTCTGTCTCTCTTTAGCTCTATCTAGATAGAGGAACTAATGAAATTACTTGGAAAGCTCCTCCTTAAATCAATCCTGATAGGGATGGAGCCAGCAAGTGCTGTAGCTGAAACGCTTTGGGTGTATTGGTAAAGTGGATGTGAACTGAAATTTCCTGTATGACTTCCTTGCAATGGAATTACACAACAAATTAAGAAGAAAATCTGCTATCCTCATGCCACTTACCTGAGGCAAACAGACCCACCTGAAGAACTATTTAAACCAAGGTAGACCCTTGATATCTAAATGTTTCTCTGGTCATGGTAGCAGAATTAGTTGGCCCATTGTAACCATCAAATACAACAATAAGGGAAGAAGCCATGGAAGGGGAAAAGCTTGTTGGGATGTTACCTCATTATAAAACCTGATTTTCTAGAGTTTCCCAGATGCTCAAAGATATCCTTTATACTTTTTTTCTGAAAGGAAAATGTGAATAATTAATTATTTCTTTAAATGAGGAAAAGCAAAAGAAACCATGAATAAAATACCCAAATTAATTTAAACCTTGAAACTCATGTTCTGGAGTCCTATGTAAAAAATGCTCTAGTAAAGCTAAGAAGGCATAAAGAAGATAACAAGTATGGCCAAAGCCCAAAAATATCTTCCACAAAAGAAAGTCTCGCAAGGTAAGTAGGTTCCAATTAAAATAAATTAAATTCAGAGGAAACAGTTGAAATAGAATTCTGCTGAGAAAGAGGAAACAAAGCAGGGGTGTGTGATAGAAGTCTGTACATTAATGAGTGCTATTAAGATGATCAGTTTCTGGATATTAGCTCACTTGCAAGGGTTCTTTGCATACCCCACACTCTTGGCAAGGGATTTGTTGTTTTCCACACAAACTTCCCAACTTTTGCTGTGGTGATTCCCCAAAGTCACCATTAGCACAATGGGGATGTGAAAGGAGAGCACTTTCCTTCAGTTTCATTTTGAAAATTAGGCACAGTGGGAATTAATTTCTTTTTTAATTTAACTAGAATATCAAATGCTGGAAGAAAAGGAAAATACACATTGCATGTGAGATACCAAAGCAACATTCGAAGAAAAAATAAAATGGAATAAACTATCTCAGTTAAATCAGCCAAAATTCCTGCATATCATTTAGTATGGTTAAAAGACTGACTACAGTGGCTGCCCTGGGATGCCCAGAGAGACATCAGCAGGAGACTTGTAAACTCTGTA
Organism: Chaetops frenatus; assembly: GCA_013400775.1. Taxonomy (NCBI): domain Eukaryota; kingdom Metazoa; phylum Chordata; class Aves; order Passeriformes; family Picathartidae; genus Chaetops; species Chaetops frenatus. The sequence goes on from VZTR01032786.1 coordinate 714,078, forward strand.
TTTCTTCAATTTAAATTCCAAGAAATTATTAGTCAGATATTCAGCCTTCCTAGGCAACTGTTAAGAGCATCTTTGTATCAAAAAAGGAAAGGTCAATAATATTTTTGAGCACAATTTCATGTGATTAGATTAACAATACGATGGCTAAAAATTATGATATTAGATTACATGATTAAAAGATGTGGGATAAAACACAATGAAACAAGATAATTTACCTAGAAATACAGGATAATCTTTATACACAATGCTTCTTTGAGATCTGCCACTTGTCTGGGTTGATTTTGTTGTTGTTGTTGTAGGTTTTTTACCTTAATGTGTGAATGCCAGCCATAAATACTTGATACTTTGCTTAAAAACCAGTTATGTCTATTTATGTATATGCATATATACATTTCCCCCCCTCCCTCAGTTTTCTTATTGTGGTTTGAGAAAATGATCTTGTTCTTCATTGAAAGAAACACCTTGAAAGACAAAACATATAAATAGGGGGATTTACTTGGATCACTTGGGGAAAATTTGTATTTTTCCTTCCTTTTGTATTCTACCAACAAAGAGGACAATGTTTTCATCAATGGTAGCCAAAGGAATTGACACAAATATTGGTTACACCCTTACTGAGTTACAATACTTGCAAAAATTAACTCATATCAGTGCAATTATTCCAAGCACATCGCTGGATTTGGGATTAATTCCATAACTGATAATACATCTGAGACAATGATTTACAGAGATTACAAAATCATACATGAAAAATGGGGCAGAATGGCTGAAAATAATGAGTAGATAGATGCCAAAGCCTGATGAGATAAGTTAACTTAGGTTTCCAGCACATTATCAGGCACACTGTTCCCATTTTGATCAAATTCAAAAGGCATACATGATTTATTTGCAGTTTTTTACTCTGGGATACTGTTGGAATAGGCATAGAATATCTAAGATTTTCATACACAAACAAGTTTTAGGGGTGAGAGAACTTCAGCCCATTGTGAATACATGCAGAAAGTAAAATATGGAGGAAGAAAAATGCAGTTTTTAAGGGTATCAGACTTGTTAAAGATCCCATACCTTCATTTGTGTGTTTCAGTAGACATCACCTGCCACAGGACTGCATAAAGACAAGCCTGGATTTTTTTTTTTTTTTTTTTGTGNCAAGTCTCCATAACATTCTCCATGTAAATCATAGCTCAAAGGCTTATTTCCAAAATCACTGAGGGGGATACTCAAAAGTGTTTGAAAGGCTCCTGAAGTAAATGGATAGATTTATACCATTCCTTGAGTGTGATCTGAAATCCACACTTGCTTTGTGGTCAGGCTGTTTGGATTAGAGCTTTTTAGGTTATTCTGGGCTATGCCAGAGGAGAAAGGCTGTAAACTGCAGGATCTCTATCAGAGCCCCTCGTCTTCAAATAATTCCTGCTGGCACTGGAGGGAGAGAAACCAGCAGGCATCACCACGTGCTATAACAGTGCCATTGCCAGCCAGGCATTGAGGTTAAAAAAATGCTTTTATTTTTAGGAGAATTTTTGGTCAGTTTAAAATAAACATACATCTGTAACAGTAAATGAACTGCAAATAGATGTTAGCATGGTTTTAAAGAATTTTCTGAGACATCTAACCTAGGCTGAGCAGAACAGCAGTGAAAATTACACTTGTGACTGTAGTATTTCTTCATTGTTATCAGAATTAATGCCACATTTAGGACTCTCATATTTAGATGGACAACTGCAATTTTCACTGTACATTTCAGTGAAAACAATCCCCAACTAGGCCCTTGTGGGTCTCTGATTATTTCACTTTCTTCTTTCTTTCACACAGTTTTCCAGGTTTCCCATTGTCCTTGCCTCTCAAGGCTCTCAAGCTCTTCTCTTCTTTGGTAATTATCTCATTTCTCCATTGCCACTTTGCTATGAGTACATATTTTATCTCCTCTCCATCCTTTTTATCCTCATTTTTCTTCTGTTATTCCTTAGAAACTCTGTATTAAGTATTGAACTACAGCTCCTTCCATTACCTTTCCAAAATTTTCTTCTCTTAATCCAACCTCACCAAGCTGTTCAGGGAGCTGAACTGCTGGGTACAAAATTATTCTTCCCCCAAAGAGGGAACTTATATTCAGGGAACATGTCATCTTGTATAGCTTATATACACCATTCTTTACTAGTGGATAAACATTTTAGCCTTGAAAAAGGCTGCTAATGCAGGCTGACCAGGCATTTAAATTCAATAAAATGCTGCTAATCTTCAGGTAATTGAACTTTTTATAAGAGGATATGTATTCATGGCAACTCTGCACAGCTGTTAATAATCATGAAAAATAGTGTGTGAGGGTTATGCCCTCTTACTGCTTGGGATAAAATAAGGATGGCTAACATTTGGGGGAAAAAAAATACAAAGTCCAAAATTACTAAGTATATTGGACAATTTTCCCTTTATCTCTGCCTTTTCAAACTATTTCTTTGAAATTTATTTTAGGCCTTTAGCTAGGGGACTGTAATGGGAAAAAATGTGGTAGTTTTTTCTAACTTCATTTACAGTAGGATTTCAAAGATAGTCCTCTGAGAGTCAAATCAATCACCCCTTCATTTTATCTTCTCTTATCAACCTCATCCAGGTTGCTAAACTTGATTTGCTTAAAGTTTTAGCAGACTGGAAGTAGCATTTTTAAAATTTGAAGAGACTTTTCACTCATTATTAACTCACAGTGTATTTTCAAATATAATATTTTCCTTGTGGACCAAGAAGCAAGAAATTGTTGAGTTTACGACAAAGAACATTACAGAATATTGCACTGAAAAAATAAATAGTGAGATGATTGAATTAATAATGAATGATAAAATATGTGTTTAATACATGTTCAAGAAAAATGTGATAAGTTCTAAAACAAATATGTTCTGTGGTCTTCATGAATTTTGCTAAACTTCTGTACCTCTATGTGTGTCCTATTCCTTTTTCCAGCAGAGTTTATGTCAACATTTATGTGGATGTCAGCAGGAAGGGATCAAAACAAATTGGTAAAGCTGATGATTTGTGTCTCCTTTAATTGGCAGCTTTTAAAATCTATGGTCTTGTAATATTATTAACTTCTTGCTTTTCCACTCAAAATTATATTTCATCCATAATTTAATGGATACAAGTAACATAAAAACAGGGTTTATATTTCAATGATCAGCTTTTCTGTCATTTTCATTTTAAAGCCTTTAAAGCTTGTTTCATTTCACTACTGTGGGATTTACATTTTAAAAGAATTCAGTCTCACCCCCTATTTTTCCATGGAAAGTTTCTCTCAAATTCCAACTGCAATGAAGCCTATTCAGGGAAATGCTCATTCTGAGGAGTTATTTTTGCCATTTTGCCAGTGTTGTTGTAGAGCTTCAGTAAAGAGAAAACACCATAAATATATAGGTAAAATTGGAAAGCCCTGCTGCTGCTTGAAGAACAAGGAGTGTGTGATCTTTCTGTTACTATGTGGATATATCCTTCCAAGTTCTAACAAACACATTTAAATCTCTAAAATATTTCTGTTTCCAGTGATGGGAATTTAATTTTTCTCCTTGTGTATTTTTTCCTTGTAGCTTCGTTCAGCTGTTGCTCACTTTCTTCTCTGCCTATCTGTAAACTTTTGGCCATGGGACTGGCTCAGCTATGAAAAAAAGCACAAAACACTTTTAAAGCATAAAATGAAAATGGCCTAAGTTAAAATATATTTGTCTGGAAATGGTCCAGGGTTCAGGGGGGCTATTTTGAGCACATGAGCCTGGTTATCACCCTGACACTGCTACCCATGATTAGTAACTGGTGTATCAGTGCAAACTCAACAGATACAGAGAGTGTATTGTGTACTCCACTGATTTTTTTTCCTAGAAAAATAAACTGAGACCTTTGTTTTCATTTGGGTTTTTTGGTTAGGGTTTTTTTTTCCCCCCTGCTCTTTTTTTTGTCTTATACAATCTCCAAAAAGTCCGTGCAGATGGGAGGTGCACGCTCCTGCTGCTTTACAGCAAGGCTCCCCACTGGCATAGACAGCAGTAATTAGCCAGAAAAACAATGGTCACATTATTATACAGACATTTTTGCAAGGAGGGTGGTGGGTCTTTGGTAGAAAAGCTCAGTTAGAGCTGTTTGTTACACACGCTGCTTTATCAGGCAGTCTATTCAGCCTCTGCAATCCACTTTAATTTTAAACAGTTATTTAGAGCACTTGGGATATTCTGTGTTGTTGATAAATAGTATTGTTTATGCATTATTATAATATGAGTAATGCTCCCTAACCCTGACAAATAAATCTGAAGTAGAAAGAATTCATGACATTATTAACCCAGTTCAGTCTCATGTTTTACCATGGGTTGAGCTCACAGTTCAAATGATGAGCAAATTAACCTATGCAAGCCATAAAATTCCTTCAAATTTAACAATGCCCATCAAAATCCTTCCAGTTCAGACNGGGTGGTGGGTCTTTGGTAGAAAAGCTCAGTTAGAGCTGTTTGTTACACACGCTGCTTTATCAGGCAGTCTATTCAGCCTCTGCAATCCACTTTAATTTTAAACAGTTATTTAGAGCACTTGGGATATTCTGTGTTGTTGATAAATAGTATTGTTTATGCATTATTATAATAGGAGTAATGCTCCCTACCCCTGACAAATAAATCTGAAGTAGAAAGAATTCATGACATTATTAACCCAGTTCAGTCTCATGTTTTACCATGGGTTGAGCTCACAGTTCAAATGATGAGCAAATTAACCTATGCAAGCCATAAAATTCCTTCAAATTTAACAATGCCCATCAAAATCCTTCCAGTTCAGACATTCATGAATATTATGTTAATGGACTTCAAAACCTGTTTAATGTTAGGTCTCTTTTCTTCTTTCCTCTATCTTTTGTCCTTTCCTTTTTTCTCCTCTCTCCTGTCTCCTTTCTATTCCCTGTGCAAATACATCTTAATTTTTCCTGACCTCATCTGAGGCTAATTAGCATGTAGCGAACCTTACAAAAAATTTAAATTTTTTTAATTTCTGCTTTCCTTAAATTAGTCAAAATATTCCTAAAGCCACAAGCAACTTAAATTTACTTCCTTTCCCTCAAAATTTGAGTGAACAAGATTAAATTGATTATTATTCTGACAAACCACTGAGCTTTTTTAAACTCTTTCTCTTTCTGAGTAGATAGTTATATATATCAGAGCTGTTTCAAGTTTTGGCAGTTTCATTTTGCTGAGGTTGGTGCCAATATTTCCTTCGGTTTTAGTCCAGATGGGTTCACACCCCTAAATTTAACTTTGACTTTCAGAATTGAGAAAACTCAGACTCTCAACTGAAATTTAAGGAAAATGACCTGCACTTGAGAGACATATGAAACCACTTAAACCCAAAGCTTGAGCTGCCTCATATTTGTTTGAAATGTAGGCCAAAGGTATGTATTAAAGCCACAAAGATTACCTGTCTTTTGTCAGATTGACCCAAGTTTCAACTAAAATCCAGATCTATTTTCTTTGCAAGTATTGAAAATTGTGCCTGTGGTAACATCAGAGCCTATACCCATTTTTAGCACCATGATGGAGCAATTCAAATCCCTTGCTTGCTACATAGCCAAAGGAACAATATTGGGGCGAGGTTGTTTTCAACTTCCTGTTGGAAATTAAGAAATGAAAACCCAGCCCAAATCACAATTTTTTAACTCAAACAACAAGCTTAAGCCACGCTGAATGAAAAATCATGGGGTGGGTTTTTTTCCCCAGTTTGTTGTTTTAACTCTGAATGGTCAGGTGACTCCTTTGGAATGAAGTGTGAATTAAGAGCCCATAGATTGAATTTAAAACCTCAATGAGAATTAATCTCATTATCAAGAACTTTCCTGGTGGTATCTCTTGCCTTTCCCAGGTATGGCTATAAACAGATTTATATGCAGACTTTCTTCTCTGTAGTTGAGCAAGTAGAAGAAAGGCTGATCAGTAAATCTGGAATAAGACACTGTGAATTTCATTCTACAATCACTATTCCCTCCCAGAGGAGTCATTTGTTACCTTAAGTGTTGGACAAACCCTTCAGGCCTATTATGAGATTTGGGTTAATATCTTTTCTCCAGAGCTGAATTCACTGGTAGCGTGTGCTCACACTAACAATGGGCTTATCTTGAGATGCCCTGACCCGAAATGTCTCCAGGTAGGGATTAGATAACTACCCCATGATTATCTTGCAGAAATCCCCAGCAGTGAGTTGTCCAGCACTTTGGAAGTTTTCTGCATGAGATGTGTAAACTTGTCCACTTTCCTCAAGGTATGTGTCTTGACCCAGAAAACTATTAGACTTAAATGAATAAATTATAGTTAAGAACCAGTCTTTTCCTTTCAACAAATAGTTCTCACATTTCCCTCTCTCACTACTGGTACTTTGGAGCACTGCAGATCAAGTTTGTGTTCCCTTCAATCCACTCCCAATTCCTAACATTATTCCCTTGGTCCCTCAGACCAGCTCAGAAAACTTGGGCTTCCCAAATGTGCACGTTGAGCAGACAGAAGAATAGTGAATTCATGTTCTTCTAGAGCCCTATGGACACTCATAAATCCTGGTGCACACCCATGCACAGGGAGAGAAAGTTGGAGCACTGGGAGAAAGAAGAAACCTCTCACTGCTATGCTCACTGCTCCCATCCCACGCATGAGAGAGGAGAAAGTGGCTTTCCCTGTCTCTAATTACCTCACATCCCCCTCCTGCTGCACAGCCACAGATCCTCTATGTATCCAAGAATATCTTGGAAACCTATATTCTGCCAGTCAAGTGAAATTGAGGCTGGATTCTTGAAAAAGGATTTTCTGGTGGATGCTTGGATAATACTCAGAGGGTCAGTGCACAAATCCAGCCTGAGACTGTGCAGGACTGACAGGCAAGGTACACTTAAATTCCCTTCTGCAGTTGCAGTTGCTTTTGCATGGTTGTTCTGCCATGTGTTTGATTGTCCTGTAAACTGAATTTTCCTAAGAGGGAAGAAGGGGCATGGAGAACTGGGGGATGAGTGGAGTTAGTATCTTATTTTAATTAACATGCTGTTTAACAGCAGCTCTGACACTCACTAGCATGAGCATTAGAGGAGTTTGGTGTATTTATGCAAGGAACAAACAGGTCACAGGTTTTCACAGGTATCCAGGGACACCTTTGGAACTGAGTTGTTTGTCATAAAATTCTGATGATGAATGAGATATGTTAGTCAATGTTTAAATGGAGAACTCCACAGAGTTAACTAATAACACTTCTAAAATCTAAATGCCAAGGAGGAAGTGAGGGTTGTGTTCTCCTTTTTATATACTTATCTGTTCATATCTATTTATATGTTAGTTTTAAGAGTGCAGGAAAAGAAGTTATTCAGCTAAGAACAGTGATTTATAAATTGCTACCTTTAGAGTAAAAGAAGAAAGCCCAAATGAATGCCCTCCTTTATCCCAGGAGAGATGTATGAGGTGTTCCTGCCCATGGCAGGGGGCTTGGAACCAGGTGACCTTCAAGGTCCCTTCCTACTCAAACCATTCTGTGATTCTGTGAAGGAGAAAGTGGCATTCCTCACCCATTTCTCCTTTGAGCTACAGCAACGGAGCTGCAAAATCATTATGAAGTGTTCTCTTCACAACAGTAACAAGATGAGGAGTATGGCTTATCCTCTGCCTGGTGAAAAATGGATCTTTATGCCCCTTTAGCAGCCCAGTAATTTGTAGCTCCTTTCTGGGGGAGTTTCAGGCTGTTGCAGTGAGTCTGAAGGAGCAGCTACCCCACAAGAGCTATTCCTGCTAAAGCTGTGGAATGTTCGAACTGCTGCCTGGCCCCAGAGAACACAGTGGGAAATAGAGTGTCTAGCAAATGTTTTCAAGATCTGGGGTGAGATAAAGGCCCCACTAAACCAATGGCAAATTTCCCAGTGCGTCTGTGGGGCCAGGACTCCACACCTTCAGTTTTCCACAGAACACTCAGGCCTGCTCATGTGAGATGTGAGCGGTGCTTAAACTGAAACAGGATCTGCCTGTGGCAGCTTTAATGCACACAATGCCATGGCTGCTTGCTGCCTAATTCTGGCTGCTATACAAAGGTTGTGGGCAGATCATCTGCAGCCACTAAACTCTCTACTCCTTTCTGGTCTGGTACACGCAGGGGCTCGGTGAAGTGCACGAAATTGGTTGTGCTGGGAGAGAGAGATCCCCTGTTGTACCTGCATGTGCTGTGTCCTAATTAGAGATGTAGTTAGCACGATGCATGTGCACACCTTCCTGGAAATTGCTTCCACTGTTGAAGGAGTTGGCTTTGTGTCGTCTGAGAGCCACAGAATTGTTCTGAAAACTCTTATCTCCTGAGAGACTGAATGGGTTTTAGGCCTCTTTAAAGATGAGTTGGCTTCAAGCCTCGAATAACGACAGCAATTCTCTGAAGCTCTTCACTGCCTTTTTGCGTTCTTCGAAAGCTTGAACACAGATTTAGTGCAAAAGTGCACTCTCAGCTCTAGCTGTTTGTCAGCTATATTTATATGGACAAACAGTTCTCAAACCCCTGTCATTTCCAAGGATCTTTTCTGTGCATCTTCATCACGATGTATAAAGTCCAAGAGACTTTCTGGTGCTGACAGTAATTTTGTGTCTAGTTGAGATGCACAGGAGTCCTTTACATGTTCATCTAGAAGTTAGTTATAAAAAAATTGTTTGCTAGTTTGTTTGCTTTGAATTGGCATAAAGTAAACTTTAAATATTTTATTGGTTTTTTTTTGTTTTTGTTTTTGTTTTTTTGTTGTTTTTTTGTTTTTTTTT